>PVIC010009852.1:0-44710 GCA_004025085.1 Thryonomys swinderianus
GTTACCAGGGATCGAACTCAGGACCTTGCGCTTGCGAGGCAGGCGCCAGAACCACTGAGCTAACCCTCCGGCCCCACTGTTTTGTTTTTGATGGAACTCAGGACCTTGTGCTTGCCAGGTAGATGTATAGTACCACTAAGCTAAATCCCCGGCCCAAGCCACTGTTAAATGATAGAACTGAGATTCAAACTCAGTAGTCAGATGAACTCGTGGTTACTTGAGGCTGTGCCCCTGAGGACCACAACCTGTGAAAGACCCTCCCCAACTTGAGTCCTGCCCAGCTTCCCAGCCTGCCACAGGCAGGCGTACCACCACCCAGGCTACCCAGGAGGCTGTGGAGGCTGTATCTGGAGGGCGACCCGTTCAGTCCCCAGAGAACATCTTAGCCCTCTGAGAGCAGGCTGAAGTATGTCTCTGTGCACCAAAGGGGACGTGGGGGCCTATGAGGGCCCCTCTGCAGGAACAGCCACCCACACCCTCATCCTGTTGTTCCCAGTGAAGCAGGTGAGGCAGTGGAGGCCACACTGTGTATTCATGTAGACTGGGAGACAGAGTGGGGTCCAGTATGAGACACTCCCACGGCCCTGTGCCATTCCCGAGGCACAGGTCCAGCTGGGGGCCAGGCAAGAATTTCCCGGTCATGAAAGGTGACAACAAACCCACTAGGTACAGGGACATCCTTCCACGAGTCCTTCGTGGACATGCTGAACCTCAGCTGGCAGACCCTCCTGGTCTAGCTCCTACACTCTTCCAGCACTGGGGCGTTTGAGGCACGGTCAGTGCTTCTAGGCAGCGTGTCAAGAGGAATGAATGCCTGCTTGTAGCTGGAGCCCACGCACTGTCTCCATGTTTGGAGGCTCAGTTCAGACAGTGCTGAAGACGGAGAGGGGATATATGGTCTTTGCTCCTCTGTGGCCAGCTGGCCAAGGGCCCTGGTGATGATGTGACCTTTCCAAAGCATGCCCAGCTAGGACACCATATGAACTTTCACTCTGAATGGAGAAGCCAGGAGATACAGCTGGCATGTATCTTCAGTCAAGGGATTTCACTAAAAGCACCAAGAAACCAATGTACTGTTCAGCAGCTTTTTGGAGACCTGTGTGGCCCAGGACCAGCCACCTGCTACCCTAACATCCATCTGGTGCCACACCAACCCAGAAGCTAGTGCTGGCGAGGCACAGGCCACCCAATTATTATAGGTAGAAAAGCCAGCTAGACACACGTAGGCAGATAGTTAGGGCAGGCCCTTGAAAGACTTGCAAAAAGGAGGATCCTTCTGAAGGTCAACACCATCCATGAGAAACTACAGGCCTCGGTCTCCTCCCTGGGCGGAAGGTCAAGGTCTGGATCCAGCCCCTCCCTGGAAGGCAGAGATTACAAAATCCCCAGACAACGGGCAGGACCTTGGACCGCCTGGAGGAGTCTCAGGACAAGCCAGACCCTCGAGGGCTCATTCCTCATTGGACCCTGTTCAATCAAAAGGTTGCTGAAGTAGCTGTGCCTGTCATCTCCCCATTGGTTAGCCACGGTTTGCCCACTTCTCTCAGATCTTACTGGAAGCCCCCACTGTACTCACTGGTCAACTGTAACCCGTCTACCTTTTTTGAATCTTATTGGCAGCCCCCTATTTTAGACCCGCCTCACTTCATGGCTTTGCTCCATAAAAGCCGTCTAAAAAGTGAGGCAGGGGGGTTACCCACTTTCCGGGCCCCCTTCTGTCTCTCTTAAGGCAGGAGCTTTCTCTTGCAATAAAATTTTCCTACTCAAACCTCCGTCGTTCCTAAAATTCATTCTTGGACTTTTAGAGAACACGAACTCGCGTTTCCGGTGGGGAGCTAGGCCTCGACCCTCCTGCGCCACAACCCCCACATCCAGCTGCACTGGGAAGCTCCCAGCTCCTGGCTGCACGTTTGCTGTCAGAGTCAGTTAGTCCAGTCTCACCCCACACCCACCCTTGGCTCTAGAGGAACATCAATATTTATGTAAGAAGTTTAAAAATGCGCAAAAGCTGACTCCCCGCGTCCTGCGCCTTTCTCTTTCTTGCTCTGTGCCATCCGGCCGCCTGGCCAGTCCCTGGGGACACCGGTCAATGCAGCCCTGTGTGCAGAGCTGGCCGCCCTGCCACTCCCCACCTCCCCGCCCTCGGCCTCCATTGGCTGCCCTCAGCCGCAGCGCGCCTGTGCCAGGGCCCCATCTGGCCTCCCCGGGAAGAGGAATAAAAGGCTGCCCCTGCCCCTGCCTCTGCCACTCAGGACGCTGTAGCCAGAGACGCCACCGAGGAGGTGATCGGGAAAAGGTGAGGAAAAACCCGGCGGAGGACACTAAGGAAAATGTGCTTCTCGTGAGGAGCGGAGGGAACTCAGGGATTCTGGCTGGGGACCGAGCGGTAGCTTAAAAAACCCCTTGGAGACACTGGTGACCCTGTAAAACTGCCATCGGTATTGTGTATTTCTAGCCTGACCTTACAGTTGATATTATTGCTGCTTCGGTGACATGTAGCCGCCTTGTGGTCAGACAGCTAGAGCTGCATCTGCAGGCTGTGGCTCCACACACCAGGCAGGCCGCGGGTCTGGGGCTCAGACGGGACTGTTGGCGTCTTCCCACAGACACTGCTTCTTCTCTCCAAAGCGCCACGGTGCGCTCTCCTCCAGGGCTGAGGGCCTGGGCCGGGCCCTAGGCCCGCGAGCCCCACGCTCATCCCTCCTCCCGCCGCCCCCACGGCTCTAGGGAACTGGGCCCTGGTTCCCTGTTTCCCTCTGATCGAGTGCCAGTGCCGGGTCCTCGTAGCCACAGAAATTACATGACAATTGAGAAAGTCTTTATAAATGATTACAAGTTACAAGCTGGGCGGAAGAAAATGGGGCTTGGGAAGGGTTTAGTCTTCCTAAGCCATAAATTCCTCAGGCAGGAAAGCCCTTCAACAGAGGCCCCTTGCACGGTATGGAAGGTCTCACTCCAAGAGCTTAAACTCCAAATGCTCTTGTTTTCAATGTAAAAACATTAGTGGGAGCCTTCTCAGAACCAAGTGAGAAGAAAACATAGGTATTTACTTCCTTTACCTTAAAAGATAACCTGTAAACCACCAAATGTTTCTTAAGTCAAAGGAAAGAATTTTACAGGAAAATATTTTTAATTAATTTGTAGTGTGATAAGGAAGAGACATTTTATGGACTTTTCTAGCATACAGAATACATGTTTTATATCCTTGCTTCTTCGTTTTGCTCGTCTTTACTTTTATGCCCTCTCTTCTTAAATGCACCATCATAATTCATAGGAAAATAATTGAACCTTCTCATCTGTTAATCGTCATAGACTTTAAGAAGCACGAGAATGCTGCAGAAATTTTTCGGGATTTTGTTTTGTCTCTTAAAAAAGCAATAGTTAAAAACTTGAGTGCAGGGGCCGGAGGGTTAGCTCAGTGGTTCTGGCGCCTGCCTCGCAAGCGCAAGGTCCTGAGTTGGATCCCGGTAACCACATACAATGCTGGGCGTAGAGACTCACGCCCACCAGCCATCAATACCACATACCACAGTGCCGGGCGTGGTGGCTCACGCCTGTCATCCCAGCACTCGGGAGGCAGAGGCAGGAGGATTGCTGAGTTCGAAGCTTGCCTAGGCTCCATAGTGAGCTCAGAGCCAGCCTGAACTACAAAGCGAGACCCTGTCTCAAAAAAAAAATTAATATCCTTATTTAAAATGGCTCAAATTTATACATTAAGTCAAAGAAAAATAAGACCCTACATTTTATTTTCCTTATCTTTTTGAAAATCTGCACTTTTCTTCCTAAACTTTGATAATGTTAACGTTGTATGAATAGTGTACTTTCTGCTGTATTCTTTAATTAACTTTTCTCAAGTAGGGTCTCACTATGTCGCTCAGGCTGGCCTCAAAATTACAGTGATCCTCCTGCTTCAGGCTCCCAAGTGCTGGGACTACAGGCGTGCACCACCATGCCCGGCCTTTCTAAATCTGTGTTCACAGAAGAGTGCATTGATTTTCACGGGCTTACGTATTCCTACTTGTCTTCCTGCTTGCTCCCAGTCTAGTCATCTGCTCTGTACCAGTTCATCTCGGAGCCTGCAGGGCAGAGGGCGGCCCGTGGGGAGAAAGCTGGAGTCCAGCCCCGAGGCCCTTGCTGCCCTGTCCCTAAAGTTACTAAAGAGTCCAGCGGAATTCACCAGAGGCAGAGGCCAGGAAGTTTATCCCCCAGGTCACAGGGCCCAAGAAGGGAGGGAGGAAGCCTTGTGACAGAAGTGCCAACTCCCAGCCAGGACTCACGAGGCCGGTCCAAGCCAGCGAAGCCTCCACGGGCCGAGGTCTGCGCGGTAACAGCACATGTCGTGTCCGCAGGAGGCGTTTCTTCTCCGTGGACCCGGGATGTCTGAGCTGGAGAAGGCTGTGGTGGCCCTCATTGACGTTTTCCATCAGTACTCTGGGAGGGAAGGTGACAAGCACAAGCTGAAGAAATCTGAACTTAAGGAGCTCATCAACAATGAGCTTTCCCACTTCCTAGAGGTGAGTTTTGCTTTTAAAGATTATTTGCTATCCTAGCACTCGGGAGGCAGAGGCAGGAGGATTGCTGAGTTCGAGGCTTGCCTGGGCTCCATAGTGAGCTCAGGGCCAGCCTGAACTACAAAGCGAGACCCTGTCTCAAAAAAAGAAACAAGAAAAAAAAAGAAAAGAAAAAGTAGTTACAAAAAAATTATCTACTGTTAGTAATGACTACTTTTAGATACTGTGTGGGTTTTTTTGTTGTTGTTGTTGCAGTATGGGGGATCAAACTCAGGCCCTTGTGCTTCCAAAGTAGGCACAGTACCACTTGAGCTAATCCCCAGCCCTTGTTACTAATTATTGCTTTTAAAAGAGGAAAGGCTTATCATGTAGGAACCATGATTCATTAAGAACTCCCTCTGAGCATGTCAAGGTTATTGGCCTACTTTTATCAAGGTAATTTAGTCTGGAATAAAAGCTGTTGTGACATCTTTCCATCCCTGTAACAAACACCTGAAAAAAACTCAAACCAAAGGAGGAAGTGTTTGTTCTGACTCAGTTTCAGAGAGCTGTTTTGCTTGAGGCTTGTGGGGAGCCAGGCTCTCCCGGAGTGCACACGGAGGCACGGGCAGCTTCGGCCCTGGGGCAGGGAGCGAGCAAGGGCACGTCACCCGCAGCAGCACCTTCAGGGGCCTCGCCCCCTAAGGCTCCCCCTCCCAGGGACCACGGCTAGGCGTGACGCCCTGCGTGCACCGGCCCTCGGGTGCTAACCACGGCACTTGCAGAGTAACGGAAGGCAGGCGCTGCTCCCATGTGTCTTCTGGTGAATGGTTAGATCCCACTCCAACCCCGGGAGAACGACCATTGTTTACACTGAGCCTTCTACATTCTGAGAAGACATGGCACTGGACTTTTTTTTTTTTGGAGACAAGTCTCGCTTTGTAGTTCAGACCTGCCCTGAGCAATGTAGCTGAGGCGAGCCTGGAACTCACAGTGATCTTCCTGCCTCTTCCTCCTGAGTGCTGGGTGACAGGCATGAGCCACTGCGCCTGGCACTGTAGTATGTGGTACTGGGGATCAAACTCGGCTCCTTGTACTTGCCAGGCAGAGGCGGAACCACTGAGCTAAATCCCCAGCCCGGTGCTTGACTTTTTTAGGCCCACATTCCTTGCCCTGGGGATGAGTTACTCCCCCATCTCAGACTGCTTTCCTCCAGCACTCCAGTGCATAAGATGACAGCTGTCTTCCCCGTGACGGCTTCCTCGGGCTCAGGCCTGCCTTCCCTCCACGCCTTCAGGCTCTCCTCTGTGTCTGACACTCACCCTCATCATGTGTTTGGCTTTGGCTTCAGACCGGAGAAGCTTCAGGAAAACACCCCCTAACACCCAGATGGCAACACAAAGAAGAAAAGAGCCCAAGAAGTTAACAGCTTCAGGTCACGCTCCCAAGTCACGCCTGCAAAACATGATAATCTGCTAGAGGCCGTCACTATAGACTCCGCTACACAGACACGCACACACACGCACACACGCACACCCCAGAAGTGCCAAAAGTTCGTTTTCCTTTCCAGTCATTTGCTCAGGCTGACACAGATAATTATTTTTTTCCCAATCTTAGAAGTTTGATAACATCCTGTTATTTTTCACATCATTCCATCTGTCTTTAAGTAACGAAGGTCCCACTGGATCTAAAGTAAGGAAGAGACAGGTACTGACCTTACAGAGACTTCTGTGTGGCCAACAGATCCCAGATCACAGGAGAAATCTCTTCTGACATTTTTCATTCCAATGTGAAGTTATTTCTGAAGCAAATGTCCAGCCATCCAACTTTTACTCATATTTCCATGATTGTATTCCTACTAAAAATCAAGGCGGGCAACTTCTCCTCCCTTTCTTTCTCAGGAAATCAAAGAGCAGGAAGTTGTGGACAAAGTCATGGAGACACTGGATGCAGATGGAGATGGAGAATGTGACTTCCAGGAGTTCATGGCTTTCGTTGCCATGGTGACCACTGCCTGCCACGAGTTCTTTGAGCACGAGTGAGGCGGCCGCCGAGCTGTTCCTGTCACGGAGACGAGAGCCACGCAGGGACACGGAGGACGGGTGGGCAGGCAGCAGAGGCTCAGCTCTCCGCGTGTAGCTAATTAGGAAGCTTGATTTGCTCTGTGAGTGAAAACTTGGAAGCTTCTTTCCAAGGGCGGCTTAAATCGCTGTGTCACCATTTCTGCTACGTTAGGCATTTGTGTGGTTCCAAGTCTATTCACAATAATCACTTAGGAAAGTCTTTTTTTTTTTTTTAATCATAAAGCACATGCTGTAGAGACCACCATGATCTTGTAGAATCCTAACCCAGGCCAAAAAAAAGTTACAAGTTACCCAAAGTAGCCCTACAGAATGGCTTCCAAGAGCCCTGAAAATACAAAGCCTTGTCCATTATCACTTGAAAGGCTGCCTTTCATTTGTTCTTCATTCATCCAAATACAGCCTAACAATGGCTTGGCCACACTGTTACTCTTAGCCAAAAGAGCATGGTCCTATTTAAACCCCTTTTCCTACAGTGAGGGGTGATTACTGACTAACTACTTCATGCTAATCATCTAAACAGAAAAGTGTCTCATGAACCAGCAAGTACTGACATTGAACAGAACGGAGATCAGAATTCCGCGTTCAGGGGATTCTTCCAGATGACGTGCCAGCGGCCCCTCCGGCGGGTATGCAGGAGCAGCGAGGCCGGCTCGGGCCGGGGCTCAGCGTCCGCCCTCCGCCTGGTTGTGCGCGGTGCCACCAGCTCCCCTGCTTCTGCTGTCAGACGGCGGCCTCGGCCGCGGACGGAGGCCTCCGGAGGAGTTCCTGGTGGTTGGGGTCGATTTTGACCGGCTGGTGCCGAGAGCGCATCTGCTCTTCACCCGGTCAGTTCGAGTGGAGATGTGGAAGGTTGGACTTGAGGCTTTTGGATCTGCCTATTCAAATAAGATCAAATAATTAAAATTACTAATAAATAAAAGTCAAGTTACAACTATTAAAGGTCACTCCAGAAAAAAACAAATTTTATCCACTTCTTTTTTTGCTTGTTTGCACTATATTAAAAAACTACTGTACCAATTCTCTATAATAATTAAACATGAAATAAAAACAAAACACCTGCCAGGGTTCACCCTGTCCTCATATGCTGCCCAAGGCCAGGAGAGAGCCTAGCGGGCACAGGGGCTCCAGGGCAGCGGGCAGAGCACAGCCGGAGCCCCTCCCGCAGCCTGGCCTCTCCTGGAAACAGCCGCCCAACGACGGCTCTCGGAAACTGCTTGTCTGGTCCACTGACCAAGGAAAGGGTCTGCGAATGGCCTAACACGGACATGTGTTCCTGGGTATTGAATTCTAACTCCACACTGCTGGATCCAAGAAGAGACCCTGTGTAATATTTGTCTTTTTAAATTCATTGTGAGTTAGTTTGGGGCCTCACCTACGGTGTTTTGGAAATGTTACAGAGGCCCTGAAGAGTATGTGTAACCTGTTGTTGGAGTATTCTCTGACTGTTAGATCTAGTTGATTTACTGGGCTGCTGAAGTCCTCTATTTCCTCCTTTACATTGTCTATTTCTTCTATTCATTAGTGAGATTAGGCTATTAATGTTTATTTTGTTTTTCCTGCCATACTAGGTATTGAACTCAAGACCTTGTGCTTACAAGACAGGTGCAGTACCACTGAGCTATATCCCTTACCCTGATGTCTCTAGTCATTACTGTAGAATCACCTGTTTTTGCCTTTAATTCTGTCAGTTTTCATTTGTGTACTTTGATCATAATTGTTATATATTCTTGTTGTATTGAACTTTTATTAATATGTTGTCCTTCTTTGTATCTTACAACTTTTTAATTTAAAGTCAGTATTTTCTGATTTTAGTATAGTTGTCCTACTCTCTTTTGGTTACTATTTTCATGTACTATCTTTTTCTTTTCAGACTATTTATGTTTTGAACCTAAAATAAATCCTTTGTAGATAGCATATAGTTCGATCGATCATGTTTTTTAAACCCATTTGTTCACCTCTGTTTTCTGACTGGAAGTGAACTCATAATTATCGGTAAGGACAAACCTATTCTTGTCAGTTTCCTGTATGTGTTTCACATGCCTTATAACTCTTTTGTCACATACTTACTGCGTTACTACCTTTTGTGTTTAGTTAATCTTTGGTAATAACATTTTAAAATTATTTTACTTTCTTTTGTGTATATTCTATAGGTATTTTCTATAGATACTAGGGGCTACATTAAATCTCCCAAAGTTCTAACATTAGAATTTGAATTTTACCAGCCTAATTTCATTATCACTTAAAAGAGCTGGGTCCATAAATAGCCTAGGTCTCACCCCTTTCTTGTTGATGTTACAGATTTTTTTTTTTTTTTGAGACAAGGTTTTGTTTTGTAGTTCAGGAGGCTCTGAGCTCACTATGTCGCCCAGGCAAGCCTTGAACTCACAGCAAACCTCCTGCCTCTGCCTCCTGAGTGCTGGGATTACGGGCTTAAGCCACCACGCCCAGCACTGTGGTGTGTAGTTCTGATGGCTGGTGGGCGTGAGTCACCATGCCTGGCATTGTGGTATGTGGTTCCTGGGGATTGAGCTCAGGACCTTGTACTTGCAAGGCAGATGCTAGAACCACTGAGATAAACTGTCCAGTCCTAGAATTACATTTTTATACACTGTATACCCCCAAAGATAAAATTTTTAAAACATTTTGACCTCTTAAATTGAGTAGAAAACATGTACATAATGAAACTAAAATAGCACTCAGCTAATATTATAAATGTATTACTCTCTTAAACCATATAAAAATCAGAAAGTACAGGTACAAACCACGTATACCAGTTTATAATTGCATAGGTACTTAACCGCTTAATTTTTTCAATGACTGTGTCTTCTTGCTTCACTATATAGAATTTCTTTAGCATTTCTTGTAGGGCAGCTGTAGGGTACTGTTTTTATTAGAGAATGTCTTAATTCTTCTGTCTTTTTTTTTTTTTTTTTTTTTTGCTTTTTGGAGACAGGGTCTCGCTTTGTAGTTCAGGCTGGCCCTGAATTCACTATGGTGCCCAGGCAAGCCGCCGCGAACTCAGCAATCCTCCTGTCTCTGCCTCCCAAGTGCTGGGATGACAGGCATGAGCCACCATGCCCAGCATTATATGTGGTTACCGGGGATTGAACTCAGGTCCTTGCGTTTGCAAGGCAGGCGCCGGAACCACTGAGCTAACCCTCCGGCCCCTTTATTTTTGTTTTTTGAGATATGGTCTTGCTATGTAGTCAGGCTGGCCTTGAATTCATAGTCCTCCTGCCTCAGCCTCCTGAGTGCTGGGATTATAGATACACACCACCACACATGGTTTTATCCTCACTTTTTTTTTTTTTTCCAGACAGGGTCTCGCTTTGTAGTTCAGGCTGGCTCTGAGTTCACTATGTAGCCCAGGCAAACCTCGAACTCAGCAATCCTCCTGCCTCTGCCTCCAGAGTGCTGGGATGACAGGCGTGAGCCACCACGCCAGGCACTGTGGTATGTGGTATTGATGGCTGGTGGGTGTGAGTCTCCACGCCCAGCATTGTATGTGGTTTCTGGGGATCGAACTCAGGACCTTGCGCTTGCGAGGCAGGCACCAGAACCACTGAGCTAACCCTCCGGCCCTATCCTCACTTCTGATGGGCAGTTTTGCCAGATATAGAATTCTTGGTTCATAGGTTTTCTTTGGTTTTTGTTATTCCTTTTAACACTTTGAGCATATCAGCCCATGGCCTTTTGGGCTCCAATTTCTGATGAGAAGTCTGATAATCTCAGTATTTTACATATGACAAATTACTGCCTTCAAGATTCTCCTCTGGCTTTCAAAAGTCTGATTATATCTGTGTGATCTCTTGGTGTTCATCTTACCTCAAGTTTCTTAAGTTTCTTGTATACTTCAAGTCTTTCATCAGATTTGAGAAGTGTCCAGCCATTATTTCTTCAAGCATTTTCTCTGCACTTTACCAAACTGTGTATATGTAGGTTGGCTGGACGGTATCCCACAGTTCCCCTAAGCTCTCCTCATTTTCTCTGCTTTTTTCCTTTTGTCCCTCAGACTCAGTTAATTTGTTGTCCCATCTTCAAGTTTGCTCACTCTTTCTTTTGGCTGCTTAAACACACCTCTGAATCCTAAGTAGATTTTTAAATTTTAGTTAGTGTACTTTGCAGACATGTGCTTGGATACTTTAAAAAAATCAATGCGCTTAAAAACAACTTATTCAGTACTAAGTAAACATGTAAACAGTTTTGAAATTTTGTATGTAGTTACCTTTAAAAGAATTCCCCATTACTGAATTGAACATCCTACTGCAGGATAAATATCACAGGGTGTTGAAACAGTTACTGTATCCAGGATAATAGGAAATTCCTTAATCCAGTGATGGCATCCCTTTTAGAAACCGTGTGCCCAAACTGTAACACAAAACACACTTACTTGTCACAGAGTGTAAACACTGCAATAAAACTTGAATATCCACTGCTCGGCTGCAGGGCTGATCTGCCTCATGCCCCGACAGCGAAGTGCCTGCTTGCCCCTGCAGCACACATGCTGCATGTTAACCACAGCGCCCTCGTCCTGTAAGACGGAAAATTTATATGAGGTGATCTCAGATGAAACGATGCACTCTTTCCTCTTCTCCTGTGCCCAACAGATGACGTGCGCATGGTGCTCTGAAATGCCCCCTGGTCCCCTGGGAGGGAGGCTCTGCCCGAAAGACCCAAGACTGGCCTGTGGCTCGCCCTAAGCAGATACAAAGGCAAATTTTCCTCTGTGTGGGCTTCATAGGCTTCCACTGATCGCCCCAGAAGAGCTTCTGAAATACATCATCTGTGTTCACAATCTGAAAGTAAATACAACTAAATATAGTTTAAAAAAAATCAAGTTAGGTGGGCACCCACTTTTGGGGGCCCCTTCTGTCCCTCTTAGGCACAAGCTTTCTTTCTCAATAAATTTTTCCTACTGTTAAAAAAAACATGTAGAATCAAGTAAAAAAAAAAGATCCATTAGAAAAAATGGACTATTTTAAATATTTTTAGTATAAAATAGCTTCTACAAATCAATTTTAAAAATCTTGGCCACAAGAACAACCAAATCTGAATAGAATGCATCTAGTTAGAAATAAAATGGTCATGAGCAATACACGAAAGTTCATTGGCATCTGACTGTAACCCATGGCCGGTGCGCTGCAAGGAGGGCTCTTGTGCTTCCCTTCAGAAGGCCCTTCTCGTTTCTGCTTTGGTACCTGGGGTTACACTCGGGACCTGGTACCTGTCAGGCGGGCGCTGTGCTGCGGCTACGCTCCCGGCCCTACCTGGCCTTGCTGAGGGCGGTGGGAACCTAAACTCCCGCCACAGACTGGCCACTCACGTAACGTGAGAAGTGAGCCCAAGAGTCACTGTAAACTGGAGGTGAAAAGCAGAAACCAAAACCCACCATCTCAGAGGACGTTCACGGGGCGCTGCTGAAACAACACGTGGCAAGTCGGGGAACACTTGCAGGGTGGAGTCATCAAGACATATAAAGAGTATGTGTAACAGGTTTGAAAGTTTGTAATTTATTGAGTACAAAAGCAGATTATAAAATAAGTATATTATCCTAATTTTATAAACTTTTTAAATGATAAAGTAAATCCCTGAGAATGTCTGTCGATGCTAATGCTGTTTTTAGTCAGAGATAATCTTATATATATTTTTTCTTAACACTTCAATGTGCTTTCTAGATTTTATGCTATAAGCATAACTGCTTTTATAGTCTGAAGGAAATAATCAAAATACATCCTATTTGGAGTAATTTTAAAAACATTTTCACACATTCCAAAATGCAGAATTACAAACCATCAATAACTTTTATTAACATAATGATATAAAATATTTAGTGTAATATACATAATTCCCAGAGAAAAATTTCAAAACATTTTAATGCACTTCCTCAAACCTTAATTGACCAGATAGTGTCTTACTTCCACTAATCCTGTAATGCAAAAAGTTTACAATTTTTGTTCACTAAAAAATCTACAACATGAAAACTGGGTTAGGTAGAAGATTGGAATTAGGTAGCTTTGTTCCCCTCTCAGCCTCTCTACTGTACAGAATGTCCGTCAGTCCACTGTGAAAATTTCCGATTGCCAAATGATATGTTACATGGATTCTGTACATAATTACAATAGGAGTATTAGAAATTCAGCCTGCTCAATATACCACCCCACAGTCTAATGCCACAGGCATACAGGGCTACTGCACACAGTGCTGTCTGTAGCCAAAGCACGGTAAGATAGGCATTGGCCCATCTGGCCAGACCCACCATGACGTAACAACATTAGGCACTGATCCAGGCTAATTCCAGCAAAACCTGGCTGTTTCTGTGAAGCATGCATGATTCATAAACTTCCCCACCCCTAATGTCCCAAAAATCGAACACCTTCCTAACATACTCTTAGTGATATAAAAATAATCTATGTCTTAGATTCGTGCTTAACTTCAATTTCTTAGAAATGTCAGAAGGATTTTACATTCTATTCTTTGATTGGATATTGTATAATATTAGATAAATCAGCTTAGTTAAGTTTGAATAAAATAACTGAAAACGGTTTGCCAAATTTTATAGGCACACAATTCAAAATGCAAAAGCCAGTGAGAAGGTGGCTATTTTCACCCTCAGCACGGAACAGCAGTCCCGACCGCTGCTGCCCCGCCCTCGCCTCCGGCGTCCAGCCCGACACTGCAGGGACGCGAGGACAGCGGTGGGGGCCTGGGCCACCACCAAGTCTGCCCTCCGGGATAGAAGTCCTGTAGTCTACTTCCATGAGAAGCACTACGCTATGAAAAGTAGCAATTTAAACATCATGAAGTTTCAAAGCAGGAGAGTGATTTAAAACTAAATACTGGTCTGTCTTTTTGAAGCAAAGTCTTTAACTTGACAGCCCCAAGTGGGGCTGAGTGTGGGTGGCAACGCGTGTGGACAACGGGCACGTCTGTCTCCAGAACGAGGCCGGCACAGAGGCAGCGGCACCGCCCAGCCGCGGTGCGTCTGGGAGCGGAGGCCCCGGCTGCGCGTGCAGCCTCCCGGCCCCTCTCGAGCGCGTCTCACCAGAGAACGGGCGCTGGAGAAGGGAGCAAACGACTGGATTTTACAAACCACGAACTACATTTTTAGCCTGAAAAAGTGCAAATACAGCAACCGTGGTATCTGTGGCTTCTCAAGGGGCCACCCGAGGTCTTTCCACTTCTTCCCAGTCACTCTGTTACAAAGCTGGCTTCCAGGGCCGAGGATATTGCTCAGTGGCAGGCGCTTGCCTGGCATGCACTAGGCTCCGGGTTCAATCCCCAGGACAATGATAAAAACAAAATACAATCAACGAATCTCCTTATGTAAAAAATGCTGGCTTTCATTTTCTCTAAGTGTATTTGGCAGATCCGAAGCATTTCTTAGCTCACTGAGGAAGAGCTTTCTCAGATGGGAGCTGAGAGCTGCGGAGAGGGGTCCGTGAAAGCACAGGAGAAAACCCTTGAGGCAGCCCTCGGCTGCCGCATTCACATGTTGTAGGCCACGTAGACCGGGTCCAGCTGGTCGGCCAGGAAGCCGTCCCGCAGGTGCATGCGCTGCTTCTCGCCCCGGGAGTTGATGGGGATCACGCCCGGGTCCACAACCACCACCACGCCCACCACCAGCTGGTGCTCCTCCAGCACCGTGCTGGTCACCAGCGCCACCAGGTCCAGCGCGTCCCGCTCCAGGCCGTCCAGCTCCACCACCACCACCAGCAGGTTGGTCCAGGTGAACACGGCACTGCGGGGACACGGGTGTCACCGGCGCCTGCATAGGCACTGCCGCCCACGTCTGGGAAAGGGTACCCCAGGACAGTGGAGAAAACCAGCACCTCTTTGGGCTGGAGGGTTAGCTCAGTGGTTCCAGTGCCTGCCTCACAAGCGCAAGGTCCTGAGTTCGATCCCCAGTCACCACATACAATGCTGGGAGTGGAGACTCACGCCCACCAGCCATCAATGCCACATACCAGAGTGCCGGGCATGGTGGCTCACGCCTGTCATACCAGCACTCGGGAGGCAGACAGGAGATTGCTGAGTTCGAGGCTTGCTTGGGCTACATAGTGAGCTCAGGGCCAGCCTGAACTACAAAGCGAGACCCTGTCTCCAAAAGGAAAAAAAAAAAAACCCAGCAACTCTTTGTTTGATTTTTGACTGTACCTTTGGAGAAAATCCCTTCACTTAAAGCTAATTAGGAAAAGGGGAAAATAATACGGAAGCAATGACATACACTCTGAGGCTGCTCCCTAGAAACATGCCCGGAGAAAGAAGGGACGGAAGCCAGGCCCCTCTTGGGTAGTGAGGATCCTGGCCCTGCCGGGGACAGGACTCGTCCGATGCAGCAGTCCAGCTGTGCCTGAGACCAGTGGCCATGCAGGGCCTGACCTCACGGCACGGAGTGCCTGGGAGGCTGGCGGTCAGAGGAGGGCGGGCGGACGCGCAGGCTGGTGCTCAGCCTAGGCTCTTACCACTCGGCGATGCTCCTGTGGGCTCGGGTCACAGAGGTCTCAATGTCAATGGGGTGGTACCGCATGCCTCTCAGCTCCAGCGTCTCGTCCAGAGACCCAACAACATACAGTGCATCATGTCGCTCTAGGAACATGTGTGCAACACTCAGGGGAGAGTGCGCAGCACCTGCACATCAGCGTCTCTGTGTGTGGGCATACCACGGCGCGGCTCAGGGCTGGGGCCGCCCGCGCTCCTGGCCGGGGTGCTATGCGCAGCGCCGCCATGCCCGAAGGGCTGGGGCTGTACTGGTCGGCCCCTCACCACAGCCTCACCAGGCCCGGGGCGAGCCAGTCAGGGCAGACACACAGGGGAAAACAATTTTCAGAGAAAACCGCCCTTGGAGCGTGTGCTGCACCGAAACGGAACTGCAGAAGATCAGGGCAAGGAGGGCGGCCCAGGCGGGGCCAGGGACTCTCGTCCCGGACGGCTGGCTGAGCAGGCCGGCCCCCCACCGCACCGCCACCCGCAGCCCCTGCTGAGGCAGGCCCGCGCCATGACCTCTCACCTCCGCTGGCGTCGGTGAGCTCTGTTCTTCGAAGGAAGCCAAGGTAGCCAGTCCTTGCCCATACAGTCTGGGTATCTCCGAAGCTCAGCCGGGCACTAAAGTGGTCAGCATGAAGAGCCTCCTCCCCATAGACCGTGTAGTAACCAGTAGCATTGTGGGGGCTGCTCACCCAGATCTGGTGGAGACCAGAGGACACGAGCACAGGTGTGTATGAACCAGAGCATGGATTCTGTCCTGAGACATCTGTTGTCCCAGGGTAACTTCAGGAAAATGCTATTCAACTGTGGGTAGCAGGGATTATTTTTGGCATCTTATTTTAGGGACTGTTACAACCACAGGCATAGAAAGCAAACACAACCACTCAGATAAACTTCCATTTGTCTTACAACGTATCTGCATGTCCTCACTGATGCTGGGTAGACAGGTACACAGAGGTAAACCCACACTCCTCACACCAGTGAATGCTGAGAGTGCAGACAGACCCGGTATACACTAGTGTCCACTACGGGGACCGGTTCCAGGAATGAGGGTCACTCGGGGGGAGAACACAGCTGCTCAGACTCATGCTGACACAGCGGTGGCCGAACAGGGATGGCCCCGTGCCCTGGGGCTGGCCACGCACAGGTAGACAGAGGAGAGGCTGGAGGGCTGCACCACAGCCTTCGGGTGACCGGACTTGCTCGACACAGGATCCAGCGACACCCTACACTCCAGCGCCGCGCAGGAGCACAGGGAAAGCCGGCAGAGGCTCCGGCCCGAGCAGCCGCCCAGAAGGGGCCCCAGACTCAGGCCCCCCACGCCCAGCAGGTGTGCCTTGCTCCTCAGAGCCAGGAGACGGACGGGCTGGGAGCGCCGCAGGACCACACGGGGCGCGGGACGGGGCATCTTCTGTCAGGGCGCTGCCTGCATGCCTGGGAGGGCACACGCGCCCCTTGTCCTGTCCGGGGAGCCAGGCAGGGCAGGACCTGCACTGCTGCCCGGAAGCGCTCACACTGGCCATGAAGGCGGCCAACAGTTCCGTGGACGCTGGGGAGGAGGAGGGCAGGGCTCATTCCCACAGAGTGGCCAGGACCTCCGACGCGGCCTGCACTCAGCAAAGCCCCAGTGCCCACGGTAATAGGCCCTGGACGTCATGCCGCGACTGTCTGGGGCTGACAGGCTTTGACCTGCCCCTCCCTGGGACTGAAAGGCTGACCCGCCCGTGCCCCATGACTGGCAGGCCCTGGCACGCCCTACTCCACAACGATAGGCAGTGGCCTGCCCCTCCCTGGGACCGACAGGCCCCGGCACCGGCCCGTCCCATGACTGGCAGGCTGCGTCCTACCCCTTTCCTCTGACTAATGGGCCTGCCCTGCTCCTGCCAACGAGGGCCTTGTCTGTTCCGGATCACGGTAAATGCCTGAGCACAGCCACACACACAGCCGTGATTGTTTCCTCACAGCTGTGTGTGCACAGGTCCAGGTCCGGTGCGGGCGCTGAGCCCTGTGGCTTTCTCCCTGGCTGCCCCTCGCACGGCACCTAAACAGCGCTCTGTGAGGGAGCGGACAGGTTCTGCCCAGGTGAGCAGCTCCCACGCTGCTGCTGCGCCTCCCGGCTTCTCTAGCCTCCCAACGCCCTCAAGACCTAGTGTCCTCTTCTGGGGGTTTGACCCAGCGAGCAGCTGCTTGTCCCACAGCACTGAAGTCTGACACAGAAGCTGATCTGGAGCACTAGTGCTTGGACAAAAGCAGAAAGAAGTTTCTGGGATTCTAGAAAATATAACTGATATCCATGGGTTCAGGATTCCTGAATCTGGCACAGGAAGGAAGCAGGCAAAGCTGGCAAGGCCTTCAGGGCTCTCATGCCTCCCAAAGAGCCCACGTGTGGCCTTGGCTGCCACTTACCTCGCCCAGGTGTGAGTCTCCAAGGGGCCCTTTGGTCTCTGTATGTGCGATGATGACCTTCACCCCGGGGAGGATCTGGAAGGAGGAAATGGGCCCTCTGTTGGCTTGTTGGGAGGGACAGAGGGTCTGGGCAAGGCTCTGTGTTCCTTAAGGCAGAGGACCCTTCGCTCCGCTGCGGACCTGGCTCTGCAGGAAGCCACATCTGTGGGCTCTGCGAGCCTCCTCTTCACCGGGAGCCCGACTGCGGAGAAGTGTTTCCTACGCTGGACCCCTGCCCAGCTTCCCACGCGCCAACCCGGGGGCCTTCCCTAGGTTTGGCCAGTTCTCTGTGTCCTCAGTTCCTCTGTGTATGAAGCAAGATGGTGACAGTGAAGGTCTCAGAACAGGTAGAAAAGGGGCAAGGTAAGAGGAAGGAGGAGCCGCGGCTGGCACCAGGCCCTTCCTTGCTCTGCCGGTGTGGGGGAGTTCTGGCTTCCAGACGCTGCTGGGGCCGCTCACTCTCTCCTGTGTGAACCCTACACGAAACGCCTCTTACCACAGCGTAGAACTATCACGCCCAAGCTAAGCAGGAGGGGGGAGAAAGTCCCTGAGAGAGGCGGGAGGAACTGCACGGCAGCCTCGTTCAGCAGGGCACAACGCGGGGCAAGCAGCACCCGAGGGGAGGGCGGCGAAGCTCAGAGGAGGCCTGGCGGCCTCAGTCTCCCCACAGACGGGCCATCCTCCGCAGGACCTGACTCGGCTCCTGCCAGTTCCCTGGGCGCAACCTTAGAAGGGTCACAGGTGAACTGAGGACTCGCCTCACGCACTCCGCTCCCGCACCCTGCGCGGCCCTGGGCTTCCGCCCACTGTCTCGGCGCGGTGGTGCCCTAGAGCTACCCCGTGGCCTGGCAGGGCCCCCAGGCTGGCCGCGGGCTGACTGAGGCCCCCGCAGGCACCATCCTGTCCTGTAGAAGCAGCCACGGTCACGGCAGTGAGCAGGGGAGTCAACTAGCTCTGTTCTTTGCGCCTGGGGTGGGGAGGAAGCAGAGGCAGCCCAGGCGCACTGAACCCTCGCTGGGGAGCGGCGCCGTGCCGGGCTGGGCTCTGGGCACACCACTAGTACGCCAGCCACTCCAGCAGCTGAACCTTCTGCCCGCTGTGCAGTTACCCTCCCTGGCCTCGGGGGCCCACTCTGGCCTGCGCCTACTAACCCGGCAGCTGCTCGGCCTGCACTTGGGCTCCGCGTCTGGTCTCGTAACCCTCAACCCCTCAGCAGCCACTAGAAGCCACGCCAGGCCGGGACGAGCTCCGGTGCAGATCCTTTCTTGCCCACGGCACTGGCAAGGCCCCTTCCTTGCCATCATTCCCACCGCGGGCACAAGTTCCCATCCCTGCAGTCCAGAGCCAGGGGCAAACACGTGATTCTCCTGCTCAGCGCGAGAGTTTTACCTGCTCCGTTTCTGACATGGGGCCAGTTCAGTCCTTACGAGGCAGCCTGGCGGTGCCTGGATGCTGGGTCATCGTACTGACCCCGCACTTAGTAAGGGCACCCAGTCAGCACAGTGCTCTGCGACCCAGAACTCCGGGACTCGTGCGATCCTCCTGTCTCAGCCTCCTGAGTAACTAGGACTACAGGTACACACTACCACGACCTGCAACACACCTTTTAGCTCGAAAAGTACAGTGTGGTGGGGCTCTTTGCTCCAGGCCCTGGCCATTCTGCCTACCTCATGCCCACCCAGAAGGAGCTCCTTCTCTCTGTGGCTGGATTCTCCCTACCGGCTTAGCCTGACCTGTGTTCAGAGACTTAACTTCATACTTCCAAGTACTGGCAGAGAGGGAGAAGAGGCCTCCGCAGCAACCCACTGAACCTGCCCAGAGGTTGCTGGGCTCAGCGGGAGAGAGAGCCCCGGCCCCTCCATCATGTGGCTTTGAGACAGAGGACAAACACATCACAGAGAACGGAAGTCCCTGTTTCTACTACCTTTCCAGACTCCATCAGCGGCAGACTATGCGGAGAGCCCCGTTCTACCAAACGTACCCTAAAAATTAACAAAGGGAAAAATTTCAGAACAAAAATTTCTACAGAGATGGTAAGTCCGAAAAAGGCAAACCACAGGGCGACTGGAAAGTGATGATTACTGTGAGGGTCAGTGTGTGCACAGCAGTGGGATGACCAGTTTTCACCGGGACCATCTTGAGCGGGACTTCAGGTCTGCAGGGAACACCCCGACGAGGAGGCTCCCAGAGCGCGGGCCCCCACCCCGCCCCGCAATCTGTTTCTGGCCGCCTCAACCCCCGGCGGGGCCTCCACTCTGCGGGCTGCAGCAAGTGTCTACATTAGGCCGTGACATGGCCACATCCGAAGACCCAGGACAAGGCTCCCAGTTTCCCAGCTGGCAGGACCCTGCATGAACCCTAACAGCCCGGCCGGAGCGCACCGTGGCCTCGCACGCCTCCTGACGTTCAGCTGGCAGAGGCTGAAAGCTCTTGCCATTGGCTGTTGGTCCTGTTTGCTGCTCTTCCTCATGAAAAGCGAACGCTAATCATGTTTCTGACTGGGTGAAAAAGGATGGGGACCTTCGCTGCAGCTGTGAAGACACAGGGACCCAGGGTGGGTATCGTCCTCCCGTTCCCAAGGGCCCACAGCGTCACTGCTCCTCACGGTCCTAGCGGCCCCGACACAGCCAGCCACCTGTTAACATCTGGGGTTCTGACCCCAGCGACCATCCCTCCTGGCCAGTGTTGTGCGGAGTCCTGACCTGGCTAGCTACCCCTAACAGGCAAGGCCCTGGGCAGTCCTGAACTAGCCAGCTGTCCACTAGCGTCCAGTGTTGTGAAGAGGACGGACTCTGCCAGCCGTCTCAACACGAGAATCCTGGAGCTGCTGACACTGCTGGTGCAGACCCGACCTATGACTGTCTGCTGGTCGGTGCGAATGAGGCCGCACAGAGTGGACAGGGATATTACCTGTCATGGCGTAGGGCCCGCATATCCACGTAGACAGTTGTGGGGTCTGGGCCAGCTGTGCCCTGGAAGGGGAGCAGAAGAACGTCCTCAGGGCCCTCCTGCCCAAGCTCCTCCCGGCCTGGGGAGTAGATTCACCTTGGGAGGCAGTACTGCTCCCCGCAGCTATCTACCCAAGGCTCAGGGTCCCTGGGCAGGGGTCCCCAGGCAGGGCTGACACAGTCTCTCTGAATACTTGCAGGGCTTGGTGCCAAGGAGTGTTCAATAAAACTGAATGGAAACCAATCAAACCATTTTCATTTCCGTTCTAATGGCTTTCTACTTTTACTGGTTTCACTGGGATGGGAAAACACCGTGATGGTCTGGGGATATTTCTACCAAGCAGGGCCTACCTCTCACTAATTCTGCTGGGGACCGAGCCCAGCAAAGACTCTCAGAGGAGACAGAGGCTGCTTCTCATTCTAACTTCTAAATCTTTCATTTGATGTTAGTCTTTTTTTTTTTTTTTTGTATCAGGAATTGTGCTCAGGACTTTGTGCTTCCAAGGCAGGCACCAGAACCACTGAACTAAACTCTTGGCTCTGACATTAGTCTTGATTAAAGGACAGTATGTGCCATTTTACTAAATCAAGGACATCAAATTACATGAGCAGTCCGGTCCACAGCACTCCTTGAAGAGTCTAGCAACATCACCTAAATGCAACCTGGAGTTGAAACAAAAACTTCTGCATGAACCCTTTTGCCCAAACTAACATTATCAGCTGCTGTCTTTGAAAAAAGTTTTGATTTTTTTTTTTTTTTTGAGACAGGGTCTCGCTTTGTAGTTCAGGCCGGCTCTGAGCTCACTCTGTAGCCCAGGCAAGCCTCGAACTCAGCAATCCACCTGTCTCTGCCTCCCGAGTGCTGGGATGACAGGCGTGAGCCACCACGGCCGGCATTGTATGTGGTTGCTGGGGATCGAACTCAGGACCTTGTGCTTGCGAGGCAGGCGCCAGAACCTCTGAGCTAACCCTCCAGCCCAAAACAGTTTTAATTTTAAATTTGGTCACAAAGGGACTTAGGGCTTTTTGTTTTTGCATGTTTGTTTGTTTAGACAGGGTTTCACTATGTAGTCCAGGCTGGCCTCGAACTAACAGTGATCCTCCTGCCTCTGCCTCCAAGTGCTGGGATGACAGGTGTGAGCCACCACGCCCAGCACTGCCAAAAGGTTTTGTAATATATCAAATGATGTCCACTGTGAAAAAAGTAGGACAATAAAAGAAACATGTATTTGTCTGGAATTCACGAGAAGGTCACACGAACTCACACGCAGGGCCAGGGAGATGCACACAGACAGGCACCAGCAAGGTGGAGGGCGAGGTCAAGGTCGTACCTGTTCCGCCAGCTTTCCCAGCCTGTTGGGCTGACGGGCCAAGGAGGCCGGCAGAGGGAGACAGGGAGGAGACAGCCACAGGAGACAAACAGAAGGCCAGCGGCCCATGGGAAATCAAGAGAGCAAAGACATTACTGAGTAAGAGCGAACACCGGCATCCCTTTAAGAGCTGTGCAGTCACACGCGGCGCCCACATGGCAACGGAGCACAAGAGACGCTTTCCTGTGCCCAGCAAGAAGGACGGAGGCTTCCGGTGCAGGGCAGGGCCTCTGCTCACAGGCCTTGGCCTGTGTGCCAGATGCGGGCCAGGCAGCAGAGGGACCCACCCAGCCCCGAGGCTCGGAGAGGGCACGCGCCTTTGGGCGGGTGAGAGGACGTCGGCAGAAGCAGGGCGGTGCGGTCGTGCCACGCCTGGCCTCCGCGTGGGGGCCTGTCCCACGCTGCCGCCGAGCAAGGCTGGGTGCGCCCTGCAGGCGCCGGGGATCCAGCCGGGCCGGGGCTCCGCACCCGGACTTCCACTCTGCCTGTGCCGTCCTCCAAGACGTGTCAAAAGCGAGGGGTCTGATGTGGGGCTATCTGATAAGTGGTTTGGTTCTGGGAAGCTTTTAGAAAGAAGCCAAACCCCGGGACAGAGAGCCTGGAAACCGCTGTGGAAGGCCTGCAGCGGGCACGCCAGTCCCTGGGGCTCCTGTGCACTGTGTCTTGCTACAGGTTCAAACCTGGGCTTGAGGCCGTAAAAACGGTCACATCCACTAGTGAACCAGCTTAAAATTGTTTTTAAAAATTAACTGTATATTATGACCAATTTAAAGATTCTTAAGAGTAGAACACTGTTCAAACATTTTTTTTGCAAATAATCCTTTCTTCATCAATAGAACATAGCTCTCAAAGCTGAACAACTACACGGAAACCAAACACCAAGCGCTCAGAGACGGGGACCAGACAGGCACGAAGCCGCACAGTCCACGCGGAGAACGCGGCTCCCGGGCTGTGCTGGCAGGAGGCTGGCACCCGGGCGCCTCGCCCTACCTGGAGGCAGATGGCCACGTTGACCCTGCATCCAAAGGTCGTGCTCACGGCGCGCGCCGGGAGGCCCAGGTCCTTGAACAGCTTGGAGAAGGACTGTGTCAGCGCGGTCCGGGGCCGCTCCTCAGCCACCACCATGCACGTGCGCACACAGGACAGGTTCACGCCCTTCGTCTGCAGAGGGGCAGGAGTCGGCCCAGGCCCGAGGGCCGACCATCTCGGGTGGTCTCTGAAGGGGACCCCGTGGGGCCTACCCGAGGTCTGAGTGCAAAGGTGAAGCCAAGGGCAAGCCCGTGTCTTCCAGGGGCCTCAGGCCAGGGAGCCCTCGACAGGGGGCAGGAGCCGCACCCTCCAGCGCAAGCCCTGCAGTCCTGTGCGCCACGCGCTGTCCTTCCCGGCGGGCGCGCAGCTAGGCGGACCTTGGCAGGGCAGATGGGCCTGAAGCCACAGGGAGCTGCCTCGGGAGAAGGGGCCTGGACAAGACGGCCTGGAGCCACGGTGCCCCGAACCCCGGCCGGCACTCACCCTGAGAGCGCCCGTCTGTGAGCCCAGGCCCTTGGTGCACATCTCCATCACTGAGTAAGAACAGAAGGTGACGCGAGCCTTGTACTGGCTGACGGCCGCCAGCCACAGGGACACGTTGCTCTCCAGCTCCAGCGGGGGCACCAGCACCGACTGATGTCCTGAGTAGACACTGTGAGGCAGAGGGCGGCTGGGAAGGAGCCGAGCACGGGGCCCCGGTCTTCCCTTCCTCAAGGACACACGTTCCAGCCAGGACAGGGCCCTCGTCTGCTCTAACACCAGCAGGACTTTGCAGAACACACGCCGCGGGTGGAGGCTGGGATAACACAGGTCCAGCTGCCCCTCCGCGTCCTGCAAAGGCGAGGACACCCTCAAGGCCTCCTCTGCTGGAGGCGGCACTGTCTTCTTGCGTGTGAGTAAATCAAGTCAGTTCTTACTAATGCTAAGCATAGATACTATTGGTATTTAATGAAGAGTGCTTTTACTGTTCACTCACCTCCAGACCACACTGCAGCTCACCTCAGCCCCAAGCAAACCCATTCGCTCCTCCTGGGCTTCCGGGCTGCTCAAAAGAGCCATCTGAGAAGTGAAGTACTACAGAGCCACTCACCTGCACAGACACCACAGGGCAAAGCCCAGGCCACAGTAGGGGTCCAGGCAGATGGCGGTCTGCCTGGAGGGGTACAGCTCACACTGCAGCTTTATGGAGCGGCACAAGGCACTGGTGGCCGCGTGTGACATCTGAAGGAGAAAGGGAATGCGCGGCTCTGTCCCTCACCGCCAGGCCTCACGTCACCTCCTCAGAGACAGCCGCTCCGCTCCAAAGTAACCTACGTGGTGCCCGGGAAATGCCCCATGGAAGCCCTTAGACGAGACTGAGAGAGCAAGGAATTTTAACTGAACTCTGAGTTCCTGGTCAGGAACCGGATCCATCAAAGCCACTTGTTCCTGGGGACAGGGCACTGCACAGTCAGTATGCAGAAACTTACAGGCGGCAGACGGACAGCATGTGCCACAGCAGGCTCCCTGCTGCCCCTGGGAGCTCTGAAATGTTTGGGGACCCTAGTTTAGAAGCACCTAATTTCGGGATTCATTAAGAGACAATACAACTTTCCTGCCCTCTGGGTAGAAAGGGCCCAGCTACGCCTGCACCCCGAGCCCCGCCTGGTCCTGACCCGGCTCCAGAGCTGGGGCCGCTGGGTGCGTGAGGACCCACCTTCACTCCCGCTAATATCCCAGTAGTCGACACACTGAAGTCCAGGTAGGCGAGCATGTCTGGGGAGGGGGGCCGGAAAATGCTGGGCACCTTCCTTTTGGGTACGTCATCTGTTGGACAGGAGCACCGGGACATTAGCACAGGGATCTGGACACTCCGCACAGCGTGTGGCTGGAGCAGAGAGCCAGCTCGGGGCTGGGCTGAGAGGCCACGCTGCACGCCGTCTTCACAGCCTTGCTATGTGGCCCGGCCCTACCAGCACCGCTCTGAGCATGTGGTGACAAGATGCTGCGAAAGAAAGGCACGGAAGCAGCCAGGCCACGGCAGCTGCAGGACACGCTCCACCTCTCAGTGAGGACGGTCAGAGGGCGAGGACACGCCAGAGCCATGTGCCCAGGACTCCCACAGCAGGAGCAGCAGCAGGTCCACAGCAAACCCTGGAGGCTGCAGGGTCCTGGCCAGGCAGTCTGTGCCAAGACTGCCCTTCCACTGACCCGAGCACGGCTCCCTGGGCCGGCTCAGGACCAGGTGGGCAGCACCGACCGCACAGGCCGACCTGTACACACAGCGCTGGAGCACAGGGCGCACGCGGGGCAGATGCGGTCCTGTCTCCCTGGCGGCCATGCCCTGCCAGTCGTGGGCAGCGCCCTGGATGGGTGCTGCTGGGTGGGTGCCTCTCCCAGGGTGGACACTGAGGTGCCCAAGGCTGAGACACCCATCAAGCTGAGCCGACTGTCTGCGACGAAAGGCTTTGGGCCCCTTCCGGCTGGCCCTCGGGCTTTTCAGGGGCAGGCAGCACTCACCAGTGATGGGGACAGGGCTGCTGGGGCGCCGGGAAGCAGAAAGGCTCAGATCACTTCCAGCCCGCGGTGCGGGCAGGGGAGCACGGGGGGCAGGCGTCGGTCGCCTTTGGGGTGCTGAGAGGAGCTCAGCCCAGACAGACACATGGCTGTGCAGGAAACAGCAGGGCCTGGTGCTTCCCGCACAACAGACCCAAGGGTCCGCTTAGCACCTTCTCACTGTGCACTGAGGCCGAAATGTTCACCCTGACGTTTAAACACTACAGAGCAGAAACAAACTCCGGGCTCTGTCCCACGGGGCAGCTCTGGAGACACATACCTGTGTCAAGAATGGTCGGCCAGGTCCTGACATCCACGGCTGCGGCCGCCTCCTTGGATCTGAGCAGCCGCGTGATGGCCTGCGTGGTGAGGACGCACGCGGACTTGCTGACCTGCAGCCACGAGGGGAGAGCCGGACTCGCCTTGTCGCCCCCCCGCGGGGGTGGAGCCAGGGCCCGGGCCTCCCCCCCGAGAGCCCGGTCAGCAGCTGGGAGCCCGCACACCTCCACGATCATCTTCACGGTGGGCAGCGTAGTGCCAAGGTTCTGGGGGTGCGGGGGCCGCACGGTGACGGGCACACACCCGCAGTACAGGCAGCCGTAGAAGGCGGCGATGAGGTCCACCCCTGGGCAGAGCAGGCAGGCGGTCACCACGGGCTCGTGCGCGCTGTCCGCGTCCAGGCCCTCCTCCTCTATCCCTCCCTCACACACCGAGAGCTGCCGTGCAGCGCAGCCCTTCCTCCTACACCAGTAGCTCCGAATGAAACCTGTTTCACCGCTCGAGCTAACATCTGGCTGCAGGTACCTTTGCGTCAGAGGACAGGGTGCCCAGCAGGTGAAGGAGGAGGCAGGGAGGGGAGCCCTCGGCGGGGAGAGGCGCCGCGTCCGGGTGCGAGGGGTCTGCTCAGAGCTGGGAGGGGGCCCTGCCTCGCAAGCCGCCCTCCCACCTCTGAGGACCAGGAGAGCCTACAGCAGCCTCATCCCGGGGAAGCCGGCCCGGGGCGATGGCAGACAAGCAGAACTGAGACAGGAGATGCGGAGCATCAGAGGAGCTCAGGAGAAAGGAACGGAGAGCAGACAGCGTCCCTGCTCACGTAAGGACGGCGTGCCTGGCCAGCCCACCACACAGAGCCCCGAGTGTCCATTTCAAAACGTGTTAAAATGCGTGAGGAAACTGGCTACAATGTGACAGGATACAGGAATGACAACCAGGAGAAGTCTGAGATGCAGAAAGAGCTAGACGATTTTAAAAAATAATTTCAAAATAAGGATGAAGTTTGAAGAGCAGCAGACAACAGATAAAAGATTAAAAAGATGAGGGCTGGCCGGGCATGGTGGCTCACGCCTGTCATCCCAGCACTCGGGAGGCAGAGGCAGGAGGATTGCTGAGTTCGAGGCTTGCCTGGGCTACATAGTGAGCTCAGGGCCAGCCTGGACTACAAAGCAAGACCCTGTCTCAAAAAAAAAAAAAAAAAAAAAGATGAGGGCTGGGGATTTAGCTCAGTGGCGACACAACTGCCTTGCAAGCGCAAGGTCCTGAGTTTGATTCCCCAGTACCAAAAAAAAAAAAAAGATTTAAAAAATGAAGAGAAGGAGACTTTTATACTCAAAATGAAGTTTAGTGAGAAAGAAATGTGGAAGATCAGATGATGACTACTGAAGACAGCAATGTCACGGGGGGATCGACCCGGAGCCCACGCGTCCGAGCAGCTCTGTGGAAGGGCCGCGTGCAAGGCCCCGCCCCCCGAGGACCCACTGGGGAACGGCCCCAAGTGGCGAGGCCAGAGAGCTGAACCCTGGGGCGGGGGCGGAGCAGACAGAGGGGGGCAGAGCGCATGCCAACCCTTTCAGTCTGTCCTCGAGAGTCACGCAGATGCTCATGGTACCAGCACTGCTACTATGGTGCACGTGATGTGGGCAAAGTAAATGGGTGGCCACAGGGCACTCCCGCTTGTCAGCTCTGTGCTGACGGCATGGAGTCCGAGGTGAAAAGAAGGCTACTGCGGAAAGGCCGAGTGACGCCCTACAACTCTGAACACGCCCTGGAGGGAGGAGCATGTGTTCAGGACCCACCCCGTCTCTAGAAGACAGAAGGACGGGTCAGACTTCCCAACGACCCAGCCTGCGCTGCAGAATCAGAGCCAGGGCCCCTAGAGAGTGTCTTCCAGCCCTGGGATCAGAAGGCTCGAGGGAAGCCTGGGTACCTGAGCCCTTGACAACAAAGACACAGGTGTTGCCCGGGGGCGCACAGGCGGCACCACGGGCACCCAGGGAGCTAGGCCAAGGCAGGGCTGCTCTCCCTCTGGAAGGCCGGAGTGGTCGTCTTGGGCGCGCTTACCTGGGGGGTACACCAAGGCTACGTGGTCCCCGGCATCCAGCCCGCCCTTCTCCAGCAGGGCGGCAGCCACCCGCTCGGCCCTCTTGTGCAGCTGGACGCAGGTGGCAGTGCTGGTGACTGTGCCCTAGGAGGCAATCGCATCCGTCAGGGTGCAGAGAAGTGCTGACAGATGCCTGCCTTGAAGCTCGGCCTAGGAGACGACCCAGTCCCAGAGGAGCGCTGGTGCCTTTGCCCCGTTGGCAGGGTGAGGATGGCACTGCTGGTGGCCCCAGGAGATCCTGGTGGGGAGCCCATCCAGGACAGTCAGAGGTGCGCAAGGGAGACTCGAGGCCTTTTGGTGGAATATCCCAAACACAGCCCACGTGTGGTGCTGTGTGCCATGATGCCAGCGCATGGGAGGTGAAGGCAGGAAAACTGCCACACATTAACAGGTCTACAGTGAATTCAAGACTGGCCTGGACTGCAAAGCAAGAACTTGTCTCAAAAAAATACAAAGATAAAAAAAAAGTTCAAATATGGAGTGACAAAGAATAGCCATCCTTCTTTATCTTCTCGTGTTTGAGATAAACCGTCATCGTGCCTGAAGCCGGCCGCGCCACCCCCAGTCGCACCCGCTCTCTCCTCACAAGCCGCGCCAGCCTCTGTGCACTGATGCAAACACGTCACAGGCAGGAAGAAGCGTCTCTCAGCTACGGCCGCTCGCGTGGCGTGCCCGCACGGCAGCTGCTCTGCACCTGGGCGGCCACCCACCCCGGGCGCTGCGGGCGACCCGGCTGTGCCCACCTGGGCGCGGACTCCGAAACCCGTCCTGGGCAGGGGGGTCAAAGCCTTTCTACGAGAGTGACAAGTTCACGTCAGCCTAGTGACCACAAAGCTGCAGGTAACAGCACGCTGCCTGCTGCCGGATGGCGGGTGCTCCCTGTGGCAGACAGCGGAGGAAGAGCCAGGGGCGGGCCTGTCCTCTGTGCCCACGCTCAGGGGCGATGCCACGTGGCACAGGTCTCAAGAGCTGCCAGCCCAGGTGAGGGCGAGGGTCCCACAGGGACAAGACTGAAGCCCCTGCCACGGCCGCCATCTGTTCAGACGCAGGCTTGTCCTGAGGCCCGGGGCTGGCAGTGTGTCCTTAAGAGTGACTGGAGTCAGAGCCAGGCTCCCTGGAAGCACGCTGGGACACAGGCTGGGACACAGGCTGACGGCCGCAGAGGCCGGCCCCATCCTCAGAAGGGGCCTGGCTGCATGGGTGTCCCCGTCCCGTGGCCGCCCCTGTGCCGAACGACCATGCACTCGGGGCTGGGCGCCTGGGGGCTGCACATCCAGCCCAGCCCCTGCACTGCTGCGTGCGACTGGCCTCCCTGTGTCCCCCGCCCCAGCGCTCCCAGCCCCACACTCTCGCAACCCAGGGAGGTCGCTCACGGTCACAGGGAGCGTGGTGCTCCCGGCCGCTCGGTCTGACTCAGGGCCCACCCCGCCCAGAGAGGAAAGCCAGAGCCCCTTCCCAGCCCGGCAGGCTCCGAGTCGGAGCCACCGCTGAACCATCCTGCCCCGTCGTCCCTGCCCCGCCTGCAGACGCGGGTCCCAAGGCCCACCGCCACGCTGTCTGCACGGCTGAGCCTCGGCGGGGAGGCGGGGAAGTGCACCGGACCCAAGGCCAGCCTCGCCTCAATGCTCGGCCGCCCAGACAGGATGCGCGGCCAGCGTGCTAAGAGCATAGCCCACTGCCGGTCCCACACGGCACACGCAGCGCCAGGGAGCGTCCCCACGCGGCGGCAGCCCCGCCTCTCCCAGAGCAGAGGCCAGAGTCCGTGCCCCGCTCAAGGGCCAGGACAGTCCAGGAGGCTTCGGCGCTGGGTGTCTGCCTGAGCCTGGGCTGGAAGGCCAGCGGCCGTCCTCACATCCTGGATGCTCCTTGCACATTGGACACACTGACTGGCACTCAGAAGGTGTGCGAGGGAATCTGCCCATCAGCAGGGCTGGGTAGTACTTGGGGTCACACTCAGAACCCTGTACTTGCTAGGCAGGTGTGGTGCCACTAAACTACATCCCCAGTCCCAAGTACTTGTCATTTAAAAACTATAAACAAATATAAAAAGACTGAATGCTTAAGTTTTCTTTCTTTCTTTTTTTTTTTTTGAGGCAGGGTCTTGCTTTGTAGTTCAGGCTGGCCCTGAGCTCACCATGTAGCCCAGGCAAGCCTCGAACTCAGCAATCCTCCTGCCTCTGCCTCCCTGTGCTGGGATGACAGGCATGCGCCACCACGCCGGGCACAGTGGGGTGTGGCACTGACTGTTGGTGGGTGTGAGTCACCACACCCAAGATCATATCACTGTATATGGTTACCAGGATCGAACCAGGGACCTTGCACTTGCTCGGCAGGCACCAGAACCACCGAGCTAAATCTCTGGCCCACGAATGCTTAAGTTTTACAACAATATTCCCTTTTAGTTTACAATTTTAGAAAGTTAATGTATACTGTTCTTGATTTTAAAATGAAGCTGATGAGAATTTTCCTGCTAAACATAAAATAATACCACGTAAGCTGAAAACAAACCAAAACCCTCAGGGGCTCCAGGAGGAAAGCAGCAGAGAACCCCACCAGGTGTGGCCCAGCCTAACGGCATGCTCTTCTCTAGCATGGCGGTGACGGGAGCACTGAGATCACCTGGAGAGGCAGGAGCCTCACCTTGGCATTCAGCAGCAGGAACAGTGCGTGGTCAGGGGTGGTGTGTGCCCGCCACTGCAACACGTCTGCCAGGAACAGGAACTGCGGGAGACAGGTCAGCCTGCGGCGGCCTCCCTGGCCTGGGGCGTTATCCCACCCTGCGGGCGTCGCCGTTACCTTCCGGGCCTGGTCACTGTCCTCCAGGTGGGCCAGCTCTCTCCCGGAGGCCTGTGCGATTCTCTTTCCAGCGACCAGGTTCCCAACGACCATGGAGGCTGGTCCAACCTCTAGAACGAGAGAGAGAAACAGGGGGGCTGACGTGGTCTAATCCGGAATCGCCAGGTGACTTGACTTGTACTGTGGAATACGCCTGACTAGGCATTTACCTCTCGTCCCAAAACACAAGCATTCAGAAAGGCAGCTATGCAACTCATGGTGCATGACAACGAAAATTTCTCTCTCAGATGTAAGCTCTGCCAAACTAATAAATTTACTACTCAGCATCTCTCTTAGGACCTAAGCCAGATTCTTCATATATTTTATTATTTTACTATATTTCATATGTCAGAAAATTAATTCCTGATGCAATGTATTTTACATAGTGATTGTTTTTCAATAATTTATAAAAATGTTAGCTTACAATAAAAGTGTGACAAAATACATGTAGTAGTTAATACATGTAAAATACATGACAAAATACATGTAATAGTTAATGCGATCTTTAATTTTTTTTTTTTTGAGACAGGGTCTTGCTTTGTAGTTCAGGCTGGCTCTGAGCTCACTGTGTAGCCCAGGCAAGCCTGGAACTCAGCAATCCTCCTGCCTCTGCCTCCCGAGTGCTGGGATGACAGGCGTGAGCCACCACGCCCGGCACTATGGTGTGTGATATTGATGGCAGGTGGGTGTGAGTCTCCATGCCCAGCATTGTATGTGGTTACCGGGATCGAACTCAGGGCCTTGCACTTGCAAGGCAGGTGCCGGAACCACTGAGCTAACCCTCCGGCCCAAGCAATCTTTAATTTTTAACTGTACAAAACCAGGGACAGGAAATTGATCACTGAGAGACTTCCAAGGCCCCGCCCACCCAGGGCTGACCGGTCACGGGGCAACAGTGGGAGGTTGCTCCGGGGGACAAGTCCGCTGGCAGCTGTTCGGCAAAGGCCCACTAGACCCCGAGAGCAGGCCTGCTCCTGCCAGCACAACCCTAACTCCCCCGGAGCGTCTCCCAGCCCTCCCGGGCTCCACTGTCTCCTCAGTTCACCGTTCTGGTGGACAGCACCCTGCTCTCCCCGGGGCTCCGCTCTGGGAAGAGGCGCTGACCGAGCTGCTGCACACGCTCGTGCCGCCCTTCCCAGCCCACGGAGGTGGGCGTTACTCCTGGAGGGGCCCACGCGGACCGCGGCGCTGGCCACCACCCACTTTGAGACTAGAGGGAGTCCTGCCGAGAGGCGCAACGCACCTGGCTGCTTCTGGCGAGGCCTGGGGAGGTTGGTCACACAGGTGTGGGGGCACATCAGCACGTTGCAGGGGTGCAGGGTCCCTTCCAGGAAGCGCTGCTTGGTTTCTGAAACGTGAATCCCTCCAAGAGGAGCCTTGGGCAAGGTGTTGGCAGGAACCAGGGCCAGACAGTATATGCCCACCTGGTGGATGCTGTCAGTGGCCTGCAAGGGAATGTCCGTGATGGCACATGCTGCCACCCAAGCAGCTAAGAAGTGGAGGATCCACCACGCTGTACCTGAAGCCTCAAGGCCAGGAGACAAGGAGCCCTGGAGATCTCCAGTGAGAAAAGGCGGGGAGAAGCGTGGGCCCGTTTCTATCCTGTGTCTAGGAAGGGGAGATGCTCACTGGGTACCCACACTTCCTGACCCTAACCCTGAGTCCACCCTGCTGGGCTAGGGCACAAAGCTCAGCAGCCCCTGAGCAGCATCAGATGTTTTCCTAGGAAAGAGCTGAGGAGCAGGGACAGAAAGAAGCCAGAAAGTGAAAATCTCTGCTTCTGGATTTGAATTAGTAACCATGCTTCTATTTTAACATAAAAAATTTAAACATTTAAAAAGCAATCCTTAATGAACGAAAGTAACATAAAGCAAATGAACTTAACCCGACCGCATGCACTAGGGGCACCCTCAAGAGGCTCGGTCTGATGTGACCTTGCAGTCCTGACCAGCTGACCCAAGCGGGGCGGCCAAAGGCAGAGCTCTGCAGAACCGCCCGCACAGCTCCCAGTGCTGTTTGGAGGTGGCGGGGAGACCACTACTTTGAGGCATTAAGGATCCAGAGGGCTCGAAGTCACTGGGGGAGCCTATGGCAGTCAGCAGTACCAGCTTTTCAGGGTGGGAGACATGAGGCCGATAACTTAGGAGAAAACCCTGTGGTCCTGAATTTGAGTTGAAGCTCTCAGCACAAACTCACAGTGTAGACAATTTCTTCTCTGTCTTCTGAAAAAAGCCTAGAAACAGGGACTGTGACAGTGACGTCAAATGCATACGTACATCGTGGCCTCCAACTCCTGAACCCGGGGCAGGAAGGGAAACAGACAGCCAGCGCCCACGTGTCCTGCTCCTACTGTGGCCTCACAGAGCCAAAGGGATGTCAGAATGCATGCACTCATTTTTATTATTATTTTTCTGTGTGGTACTAGGGGGAATTTAATCTAGAGCCTTTGCGTTAAGCTACACCCCCAACAACCCCACCCCAAGCCCAGCCCTTTCGAAGTTGCCCTGGTGGGCCTCAAACTTGTGATTCTCCTGCCATAGCTGCCAGTGTGCGAGGACTGGAGGCTTGCACTACCACGCCTGGCTCTCCCACTGACCCCTGGAGGATGAAAACCATGGCGACCACGCAGCGAAACACAGCCGATGTGTTGAAGTCCACTAGTTCAAGGTGGAACAAGACAGAGCCTCGGGGGCACTTCTAGAGGATTCGTTACTCTGAAGTCAACTGTCCTCTGACTCCCTGCACAACCTGCCCTCAAGGGGGGCAGTGGAGGCCCACGCACCCAGGACCACAGAACCAAAGTCTCAGCACTACGCCATCCCAGACCACAGGTAAAGGACACTGGCATCCCAAGCCAAAAAGGGACCCAGACACCATGTGCCACGTTCCCAGGGAAATTCTGCCGAATCTGATCTAACTTCCAGGGATGCCCACCAACGGAGACAAACAACAGGGAACAGCACACATTAACTGACACTCAGAGAGACGATCTCAAGTGATTTATGACCTTATTTTAAGTCTAACAAACTAAATAATCACTAATTAGGAAAATTTGAACAATGACTACACATCCAATTGCATCAGTAAATCACTATAAATTTCTAAGATGTGCTAACAGTATTCCTGGGGCACAGATGATGCCACATGCCAACTACAGACGTGGGTGAGGGCGGGCGCGCCGGGCCGTGGTGGCTCTGTAACACCCACCACGCTGCGCCCAGCACTCCTGGTGCCCTCGGTGCCCCCTCCCCGCGTGCCGTGGCGAGAGCCGCCCGCGCCCACCTGCAGCACGCGGCTCATCCAGTGGAAGCTGTCCTCCTCGGAGGCGTCAGGCCGCTGCTCTGCCACGAGCACAATCCGCTCATCGTGCAGCACCGTCACGGAGAACACGGCGATCCTGGGGGGGGGCAGGGGTGACGGCGCGGCAGCGGCCTCTCCCGCCACACGGAGGAAACGCGGCGCGCGGCCGCGGCTCGGCCTGGCAGTCCCCCCGAGGTTGGCTGAAATCAACTCCAATCTATAAAAACTGACGGGACTTCAGCGCCAACCCAAACAATCAGGCTAAGTTTTTAAAAGGAAAATCCTTTCATTCTAATGTTGACACATGTGGACATTTCTAAATTTTTACTGTATCTTCTAAGTCACCAGATTAAGTCTCTCTTTTACTATTTAACCTATTCATGCTCACTATAATTCCTGGAGTTTGACTTTTTTCCACTCTTCGGCAGTCCTCTCTGTGCGCGTGCGCGCGCCTGCGTGTTGCCTTCCTCTCCTTTTGGACTTTGAGTTGCTGTCTCTGCTTTGTCCCTCCAAAGCACTCTTGCTAGGAGGCCCACATTCCAATTCCGAGTCATGGGGTTTTCTCTTGTTCTTTCTTTCGGCCAGTGTATACACAAGCACACTACCACACTTTTTAAAATCAAATACATTTTATCACTGCTCAGTTTTTCTGTTATAATTTTGTAGTATTTCTTAAATTTATTTCTCTTATTAGTTTGTCCAAAAGTATTCCAACATATCAGATCTTTTTGTGACATGCCTGAGAATATTTTTTATTACTACTCTACAGTTAGCCGACAATTTTGATGGGCATAAAATCTAGTTATAGACTTAGAAGACATTCCAGTGCGGTGCTGCACACCTGCAGTCTTAGCCCTGGGGGGACAGCTTGGACTGCACAGTAAGACACGGTCTCAAAACAAACGAGGCACGTCTCAGAAGACGCGGCTGCCGGTCGCCGTGCAGCGGCTCTGCTGTGGAGCTGGTCGCCGTGAGGGCCACAAGCCGCAGCCCCAGCCCCAGCCTCCGCTCCCGCGGACAAGCCCTGGGCCCACGCGCACCTCCACTTGAGCCCGCTGGCCACGCGTCCTCCTCTCCCATCTCTCTCAGTAGTCCTTTTAAATTTCCTATCTTTTTACCTCGCAAGTGTTTTCTCAACCTGAACTTCCGGCTTGTCAGCCACTCTCTGGCTGCCCTCGGTGTGCACGGGACCCTGTGCCATGGCGCCAACATTTCCAGCGGCTCCCTGTGCACTCCAGGCCGGCCGGCCGGGGCTTCCCTCCAGGTCCTTGCTTGCCCCCTTCTCCTGGGCACAGGGGACCCCTCTGTCCACAGACGCGGTCTTCTCACACCCTGCCTGCTGGCCGCGCAGGCACGGCGCCCCCTGCCGTCCACCCACAGACACCCGCACCAGCAGACGACACACGGACTCTGCTGCGAGAGGCGGCTCACCGGTAAGAGGTGCGCATATCCCACGCTGCGGCCACCACCCGACGCCCACAGAGCCTGTGGACATCCTCGGTGGGAGCCCCCATTCCCTGGAGCCTGTCCTGGGGTTTCTTCACGACTGACACAGGGGTAGGCCTACCATTAACTCTGGTGCCACTACTGCAATATTTTCGTTTTTCTTTGTGAGACTTCTCAGATGTACAAGAGCTTTTAGGTATGCAGGTTCAGACCGACTGGGCTTTCCCGCAGCACACAGACTTCCTGCTCTCTAACCAGTGTGGAGCCTGAAACCCCGGTACCGGGCACCACAGAGCATCACCTGCCTCTGTAGACAAACTTCATAGGCTCCACAGCCAGGGCGGTGGCCACCACGTCGTCCGCATTATGTCTGCGGGCTCCCACCGCCATCAGCCCATCCAGCTTGCCCACGACGAAGATCAGGCTATCCTGCGGAGAGGGCACGGTCAGGCCCAGCGAGGGCGGCCAGAGGCACACAGAGTGCACACCTCGCAGGATCAAAAGAGCTAGAGGCGCCTTCCAACAACAAACGGGCAGGTTACCTACTGGCTACAGATTGCAAAGGACCCTGAAAAACACCGTGTAGAGGCAGAGTGCGCAATGACAGTGCTGTCCTGTGGAACCTCTGCCAGCCTGTGCGCAGTGGGTGCTGAGCAGAACCCTGGCCACCGGCACCCGGGGCTACGGGGCACTCTCCCCTGAGCAGAGGCTGTCATATGTGACCAAGAAGGAAGGAGGCAAAGTCGTCCAGCTAAGAACCCCTGGGCCAAGATATCACAAAAAACTTGCTTTTAAAATATTTCGGACATACCAAGTGGTAAAGAATGATACCATGTATACATAGCCATGTACCCGTCACTGTGTATAAAAGGCAAAACCACCTAACCCACCCCAGAGAACCCAGGTGGCCTCCACGTGGGTCTGGGACCCAGTCTCACGAACTGCACAGCTGAACACAGGCAGGGAGTGCGCGTGGGCAGGCGGTGTGGAAAGCAGGGCAGTGGGGACACACCCATCTACGGCAAGGTGTCTTTCATCCCCGCCCGACCTCCCCACGGAAAGGACATACTCACAGGCCCGATGAAGCCCAGCAGGCCTGTCCTGGTGAAAGGCCTCTCGGAGACAGGGGCTCCTCCTGTAGTGACCGGGACAGTCTGCAGCGGAGAAGGGGAATGTCAGTCCCCCCTGCGCACAGTCGTCAACTGCCAGAAAGACAGCACTCTTGCCCAGGGCTTGGCTGTCACCTGCCCCACTAAGACGGTGCCAAGATCAGGGTCTCTGCTCCCACGGCCTCTGGGCCTGTTTACCCAGCATAACTGCTCTGGGGTGGGCAGGGCCTCCTCGGACAGGATTGAGTGTCCCTCGCCTCTGCAAGCACCGGCTTCCGCTCTGCCTGCAGCAGCCCGCACACCTGGGCCCCCAGTACTCATGGGCTTTGATTTCAACAGGAAGATCAGGAAAAGGTACAAACCTCAAATACATTCTTCGTGATTCCAATCAACCCATAGTATGCTGTCCCAGTTGCACTAGAATTCACACAGATTTCTCCAATTTCATCAGTTTTACAAAGATAAGGGATGCCTTCTACCTTCACAACACACACGTTAGCTACAAAGAAAAAAAAATTCAAAGTCACAAATGAAAAATGTATTTAAACAGATTATTCATAAACCCTACATTCTGCCATATTTGATTTTATAGAAACAAGACATTATAGCTGCAACACGTTCTTCTAAGGAAATTCATAACACAGATTCTACACATTTCACCTTACACGCTTTAGCTAGCATGTTCCTATCCTTTGGTTTGATCCTCAGCACCACAAAACAACAAAAAGCATTATGAGTGATTAAAAACTAAAACACAGTTGGGTGTGGTAGCAGACACCTATAATCTCCCCATCTGGCAGAGGCAGGAACATAACAAGTTTGAGGCTTGTGGCAAGTAGCATTTCATCTAAAAATAAAACATGGAAGGGCTATGGATCGGCGGTAGTGCACCTGCCTAGCATGTGCAAGGCCCTTGGTCCCAGACCCACGTGGAGGCCACCTGGGTTCTCTGGGTAGGTGAGGTTGTTCTGCTTTTTATACGTGGTGACAAGTGGTAACTCTCAGCCAACAGAAGGCTCCTCTCAGCTGCGGAGAGAGAAGACCCAAAGTACTCAGTTAAAGCGTAGCAAGGTGCTCATGTTTTACCGCCCAGCAGAGCCAGCTCCGTACAACAGCCTCAGGCACGCACAAAGACAGAGTTAACATCATAAAAGGGACACCCTTCCAACACTTCACTTAATATTGCCACAGAAACTGCAGCAGCAACAGTGGAAGGCTGTATAGCTGCAGACCTGAGGCAACACTTGGACAGAAAACCGAGGTCAGTGCTGTCCACCAGGGCACTGAAGGGGCAGTGCAGGGGCTGAAAACAGACAAAGTCCTGGAGGGTGCTGTACACACATATGCCCACACACGAGCGCATACTCATACACATGCCTGGGGGCACTGTGCATGTACGTGTGCATGTGCACACACCCCCGGGATCCATGTGTATACACAGGTGCATAGGGCACTGTGCTCACGCATGTGCCTGGAGGCTCCGCGCATACATACACACACATCTTGGAGGGACCACACACAGACACATGACTGGGGATACTGTGCACACATGTACCTACAGTCCCTGTGCATACAAACACATGGCTGGAGGAACTGTGTGTGTACACACATGCCTGAGCGGCTCTGCCACACATAGTACATACACAAACACACATGCTGGTGGGACCATACGCACACACACACACACACACACATCTAAGGTCAATGTGCACATGTACACCTAGTGCTTATACATCAAGGAGCTCACTATGCACACGTGGACACCGAGAGTCCCTGCATACACAGGTCTGGGGGTAGCTGTGTTATGGTTTAGACAAGTCTCCTGTGTTCAGAGGTGGGCTTTCAGAAGGTAGCTGGATCCTGGTGATGCTATACCCGTCAGTGGGTGAATCACTGATGAATGCACAGCTGCATGTGCTATTAGGTGGTGGGGCCTGTTTGGAAGAAGCAGGCCACTGGGAATGTGACTGGAAGGTTACATCTCCCTATCTCTGGCTCCTCCTATCTCTCTGCTTCTTGCCTGCCATGGCTTGATCACCTTTTCATTTGCCATGTTGTCCCACCATGCTCTTTCTGCCTTGGACCCAGCCAATCGTGGACTGAAACCGTGAGCCGAATAAACTTCTCCCTTAAGTTGTAGGTGTTGGATATTTTATGCCAGCAACAAGAAAGACAAAACCTGGTACCAGAGAAGTGGGGTTGCTGCTATGACAGTACCCGACCTGCAGTTCACAATCCTATGGAACTGGTTCACAGGAGGAATTCAGGAAGGTTTGGAGAAGCTGGCTACAGAGGTCCTAGAATGCTATAAACTGATTTAACAGAAATTCTTCTCAGAGCTTAGAAGACCAGAATGCAGACAGAAATACAAACAGTAAAGGTGGTTCAGTAATTTTCAACTTGGGACAAAGACTCTATTGGCAGTTGGACTAGAGGTCATGTATGTGGTGCTCCAGCAGAAATGTATGTACATTTGCCCATGTCTGAGTCTTGTAAGGGCCTGAGATTAAGAGTGTTAAACTAGGGCTGGAGATTTAGCTCAGTGGTTCTGGCGCCTGCCTCGCAAGCACAAGGTGCTGAGTTCGATCCCCGGTAACCACATACAATACCAGGCGTGGTGACTCACGCCCACCAGCAATCAGTACCACACACCACAGTGCCAGGTGTGGTGGCTCACCCCTGTAATCCCAGCACTGGGAGGCAGAGGCAGGAGGATTGTTGAGTTCACAGCGGCTTGCCTGGGCTACATAGTGAGCTCAGGGCATCACTGCACACACACACACACACACACACACACACACACACACACTTGCCTACGGGTCACTGTATACATATGCCCAGACACAACTGCACATACATGCCTAGAGTCACTGAGCACTCTGTGCACATACATGTGCCAGGGGCAATGTGCACTTCCTATTGTAATCGATACAGGCAATGAAAGTGAGCACACTTACCATTATTTTCTATATTTATTCACAGTAATTACCCAGCACATTTTCAAATAAGGTTTACAAGAGTTACTTGTACTTAGTCATAAAAACTACAAATACTGAGATTCTATTCTCTGGTAATTTTGAAAATATTTTATCCACAGATTCAAGCACTCTCTAAGACTAATACTTTTTTGTGAGGTAAAATTGTTCAAAAATGATACTTTTTCAGTGATTGGTGAATGATGGGGCCTTGCTTCTGCAAGTCACTGAGAAGGGTGAGGCGGCCGCCTGCAGGCCCAGAGGGCCCGGTACAGGACGAGGGGAGGGCAGCCAGCGGGGCGGAGCTGCAGTGAGGAGCAGCCGCCGGCAGCACGGACGGGACCTCCCACTGCTGAGCGTCACTGAGGCTCCCTGTGCTGGCCAGGCGCCATCTTACTTCCTCAGAGGGGCTTTGCATCTGCAGAGCACTGCTCTGTCCTCCCCGCCCTGCAGCACTGCCACGGGCCGGCAGGGTTACCCCAACAGACTGGGACTTTCAGGACCCCGGGGGCCAACTTCTGGAACAGCCTACGCGGGTTCTTCTGGAATGAACAGAAGTTTCCAGGGAGCTTCCCCATTGGGCCCCTCTTACAACCTACTCAGTTAACTCAGTCATCAAGTCATTCACAGGCATTATCTTTCCCAGAGGTGCCCTGCACAGTTGCTGGGGGTAGATGCCTCAGCAGGCATCGGGCATGAGGCATGAAGACCACCTGCCTGGGAGGCAGCACGCTGCCATCTCCGCCACCCCAAAACCCAAGAACTGCAAGACAGCCACAGACATGTCTACGTAGCCCCACTCACCTTTCAATTTAATACAACGGAAAAATGTTTAAAAATATTTCACAAATTGGAAAAAATTTTAAAAGAAATCTTACTTGTTTGTCTCTAGAACACTACTACAAAACCTGGGACACCTGGGACTGCCTGTTGTAGCCACTGATTGTAGGATGCAGACACATCTGCTTGTTTCTTACCTCCAGGCATCACCTGGCCAACGTCCTGAACAGTCAGGACTGACAACTTGTCTTCAGTGTCAACTCGGACCACACCGTAGCTCAGGCCGTTCATGGACAGGACAGCTCTCCGTGGGGGAGGCCCTCCCAGGCCAGGCGGTCTGGAACATGAGCACAGCAGGCTGCCTGAGCGGGGGCTGGGGCTCGCTAAGGAGAGCGCACTGAGGGCCCACTGTGGCCGCCGCGCAACTCCACATCAAAGAACGCTCAGGTCAGGGACCTGCATTTCGAATGACTTCAAGATGAAATGTCCAAATCATGTCTGCACTGTGCCCTTTGGAGGTAGCTGTGACTCCAGGGGAAGGAGGTGTCATGTGACAGCCCAGGCGGGTCAATCAAGGTGCTCAGCTTCCGCTGGTCACCTTAGGGTACTCACAGGGAGCCCTGGATAGCCCAGTGAGCAGCACGACCAACGGGGATCACTGGGCTGTGACCCTGAGATAAAAGGAGGGGACCCTAGCTTGCACATGCAGAGCTGTCAGCCCCACAGCTCCAGACTCCGTCTTTCTGCACCAGTGTCCCCGTGGCCCCTGCCCGGACCCTTGGCCCACAGCCCTGGAGGAAGTACAGTGGCACTGTTTAAGATTCAAAGGCTACAGTGAGCTGTAACGCCAAGCAACAGGAAAGCCAGGGCAGCGTTTCCCCAGGAGGGCTTGGACCGACCCTTGGCTAAGGGGAACCTCCCTTAGAGTGACAAGCAACTCCTCAGTTACTGAGTTTCCTATAGCTACGGGTGACATAGCAACCTCTTCCTGATTTGGAAGAAAGCACTAGGAGAACAAAAGCCAGCACCCTGCAAGATCCAAGGACCCAACCCCATAGGGGGTTCAGGTGGGGGAGGGCATGGGGCCTGTGCCACACCACTGCCATCAAGGCGGGCTGGCACGCTGACGGGAACAGGCATCGCCTCGAGATGTCTACTGTTAGAAATGACTCAGCGACTCCGTGCTCCCAAGATAAGCAGTGACAGTTACCTGCGGATGGCAACTGTCAGAGCCTCAGGAGAACAGGCACAAGGGCAGATGGCCTCTGGCCTCAGGCCTCTGGACTGGAAGACATTGAGGAAGGCATCACAGGAAGATATAGACCCTGCGCAGAACAGCGGAAGAGTGTGAGAGGGGACTGGACAGCATCAAGGGGAGCAGTGGATCACTCGAGACTGCTCTGGTGGCTGCAAATATCCTCACGTCCCCCGGCAGCAAGAAGCCTGCCCTGGGGCAAGTTATAGTCGGAGCCTAAGCCAGCGAGCGGAAACCCTCGGGAGCTCGGTGTGTTCCTAAGCCTCGCCCTCCTCTGCCTGGGAGCAGGCGCCCGTGCACGCGCGGGCCGGCAGCCTCCTGGCTGGCTGAGGACACCTGAGACCACACTCGAGCACCCCAGCATGGCTCAGCCTGGGAGCCTGAGGGCTGCCGCACCCTCAGAGCTGCGAGGTCTGCACAGCCGCCTTCAAGGGACTCTGCACCCAGCGGGACTGTCCCTTCTCTCCCGCGACGCCCTCCTCCGGGAGGGCCCCGTCACCACGGGCACCTGAGGTGCCCAGGCCTCGGGAGCGGCTGGCTGTGCAAGACGCGTACACGCCCAGAGCTCAAAGCAACACAAGCCGGGCACCGCCGGGACCCCAGGGCTCACCACTCTCTTCTAACCAGGGCAGAGCTGCCCACAGTGCACTCGCACATCGTGCTCTTAAGGGAGAGGCGTGCCGAGGAGAAATGGGCAGACTGCGCAGGGCGTGGGGGCAGAGGGCACCCTCAAGGACAGCGACAGACGGCATGGTGAGGCTGGCACGGGAGAGCTGCCTGAGCCGCAGGCAGCACAGGCACAGCATGCCCATGGCAGGGCGCCGTGCCCAGGGCAAGCACTGAGAGGGTGGCACACTTGAACGCAGTGGCCCAGACTGGGGTGGGTCCGAGCAGGTCCACGCTCGGCCTCAGGTGTGGATGGGAGGCTGGGTGCAGCAGAGGCACTGCCTGGCTCGGGGCCGAGCAGAGAGGTGCGCAGTGCTGTGTGCCCTGCACGTCCCAGGAGATGGAGGACACCGGGGAAGGCGAGTGAATGGCCTTCACGCTCATATTTTGCGATAATGACCCGAAAATGCCTTCCTATTGCTTCGCCACAGATTCCCTTTCACGGCACGTCCCTGTATCTGGCAGACCAGGTCTGTGAAAGGCTGTGGAGGGTTTCCGGTTAGCTCAGAGCGTCACTGAGCCCCAGGCGTCTACTCACACGGGTTGGCGCCATCGGCCACGATCAGCATGCGCAGGGAGCTGAGGCTGACGTCCCTTTGGCCTCGCTGAGCCAGCAGTGACCAGTGCATGTCGCGAGACTTCACCAGAGCGGCTTGGGCTGCAGAGAAGGCGGCACAGACACGGCTGCGTCACTGTGGGGCAGGCGCCTGGCGCTCCGGACTTGTGCAGAGAGGTGGCATGGAGGGCACAGGTGCTGCTCTGCCTTCTCTGCAGCTCTTTCGCACGTATCGTCTGGCATAGTTCAGCCTCGGCCCTTAGAGACCGACTCTGATCTTTAGTAACTTGGATGTGATCCACACCGTCATTTCCGACTTCTTTTTATTCTCAGAAGCTCTCTATTGCTCCACGCACGTGTGCCCATCCCACTGCGCACCACCCATCCCCAGGGCACTGGCCCGGTTCAGCCCGCCAGGCTGTGTGACGTGGCCCTTGGTCCCGCTGCACTGTCCAGTGCGTCCTGCTCACTTCTCCCCAAGACAGGATGGGCGGAGACCACTGCGCCCGGTGTTGCCCTGGAGACCTGGCGGAGCCCGCCGTCGCCACGGGCAGGACACATCCGGTGCCCGGCTCCTCGGCCACACTGAAGTTTTATTACCGGCTTTGCTCGTCCTTAGTCACCAAAGATCAGTTCAGGGGTTTCTTGCAGAAGAGGGGCTCAGGGAGGGCAGTGTGCATCACCTTTGTAGGCACACACTTTCTGAATCCAGGAGAGTGGGTTCACCTTCATCAGCGCATAGGGGATACTGACCACATGCATCCGATTCATGACACTCTGAGGGGGGGAGAGACGCGCCGCGGTGAGCAGGACTGAGCCTAGCAGAAAAGCCGACGCGAAGCAGAGCGCAGGCTCCACCCCCAGGCCCGCCCCGCCCCCCCCACAGCGGAGCCGCTGGCGACAACGCTCACCGCGAACACTCCGTGCCACAGGCCAGCGTCCCTTTTGAAGTCCACCACGTTTGTTAATGTTTCGGCTGAAAGCAGCAGAAGAAGTTTACAATAGCGAGCAGCACTTCACTGGCCCTGAACATTTTCTAGAGAATTTCTGGATTAGTGTATCACGAACATGTAAGAGTTTAAGAAAACAGCAACAGCAACACACATCTAATTTTACTTTCTAGTTTTGTTCAATTCTAGTATTGCAATATAAGAAAGCTACCACGAGTATAGTTTTATAGTTTGTAAAATTTCACATAATGTACTCCATAAATATATGTATCACTATAAAATATTAATTTAAAAAAATCTCTCTAAGTTAAATATCTGATGTTTAACTGTACACGGGGAGTTGCCCACACTTTAAGATGAGATCGCTGACAGCCCTATTCCCGGCAGTGTCTCCACGCAGGAGTGCTGTAGCCAAGAGCACGTCACAGGTCCCACGAGACAGAACACGCCCCAAGCGGTCCTGCAGCACAGACGAATTGCTGGTCCGCAGGTTCGTGCTCCCTGAACACAGCACGCACTGAAGGCGGCCCTAGGGATGGCCAGGCTCAGCCGACACCTCCCCTCCCGCAGCACAAGCGGGACCCCGGCGTGCCGCAAGACAGCGGCATCCCTGCGCAGCACGGCAGGACCCCGCGTCACAGGAGTGCCAGCACCCACGGTACTACCAAGGGCACCAGAGACCTGGGCAAGGGGGAGGCGTGGCCCTCCCCGGGCCCTTACCTTCGGAGTAACCACACGCCTGGGTCAGCGCCTGGCACTGTGCCAGGAGGGACGCATGGGACACCATGACACCCACTGTGCTGCCTTCTTTGCTGGTTTTATACTGTAAGATTTCAAAGGAAAACAATATTATAGGGTATTTTCAGAGGCCACAGTGGGCAGGACGGAGGCTGGAAGGATTTTCAGAGCAGGAGCTGTGGTTGCCGGCCACACAAAGCACTGAACACCCTGGTCCTCAGCTGCCTGGAGCGGGGTCCCAAGCCCCAGGGCACACGATTCACCATTACTGTCTGCATTTCAGGGCCCGGTTCAGGGGTGAGTAGGCCAGGGTCTTAAAGGATCTTAGTACAGTTCTA
>PVIC010009853.1:0-13986 GCA_004025085.1 Thryonomys swinderianus
AGAGAGAGAGAATCCTATACATGAAATAGACGCTTATAAGTGTATAATAGTATGTACAAGTATTTCTACAAGCTCAAATGGTCTATAGACAAATCAAGGTGTTCTGTGTACTTGAAGGAAAGGGCCTAGTACCTGCCAGGTGGAACTGAAAGTGATCACAGAAAAATAACAAACGGTCTTCAAGGTAGGAAAGTTAAAAGAAGCAGAGGAACTCCTGGTGTCAGAGGTTTTGTGCTGACGTGTTTCACCAATGAGTTGGACTTGCTAATTTCTTGATTCTTTGCTGGTTCTGACCGCTATACTTTTTTTTTTTTTTTTGAGACGGGGTCTCGCTTTGTAGTTCAGGCTGGCTCTGAGCTCACTATGTAGCCCAGGCAAGCCTTGAACTCAGCAATCCTCCTGCCTCTGCCTCCTGAGTGCTGGGATTACAGACGTGAGCCACCACGCCCGGCACTGTGGTGTGTGGTATTGATTGCTGGTGGGCGTGAGTCTCCACACCCAGCATTGCATGTGGTTACCGGGATCAAAATGAGGACCTTGGGCTTGCGAGGCAGGCTCTGGAACCACTGAGCTAAATCTCTGGCCCCTGACTGCTATACTTTTGTGGTTCTAAAAAAATCATGCACTGTTTTCCTACAAATGACTCAGATCTAGAGGACACATACACTTAAATATTGCATAGTTTCTCTTATATGAGAAACCCAAAATATAAATAAATGAAAAAGCAAAATAAAATATAAATAATAGGAAGGAGGAAAGTAGATTTTTTGAGTAAAGCACCAAGAGATGGGGAATAGGGCAAAAGGAAGTAAAAGGAATTAAGATTTATCATGTACACATATCAACTCCCCACTCTGGATATAATCACTATGTATCATATACATTTACTAAAAGAAATCAAAAGAAATTCACACACACTCAAGCAGCAAGATAGCAGTTAAAGGGGCCCCCTGAGGAACTAGGTCCTCTAGAGTAGGGATTCCTAGTTGGTAGAGAAGGGATAAAATAGAGCAAGAAAGCCAAGGCCATATGTGTGCTGCCGTTCAGACTCTTCGGTCAGCTGGAAAGACACAGCAAGAGTCCATTCTTGTTTGCAAGATTATGTTTTGAGTGCTGTTAGTAATGATTAATCCCAGACATGAATATCTGCGCACTTTAACATCCTGATAACGATTCTGCAACAGTTATCCATGAAACAGATCATTCTAAGATGTTAAAATAGAAGTTTTCAGAGTTCTCCTCTGCCCTGGTTAGACAACACATAGATTCCCAACCCTCAGTAACATATATTGAAGTTGTAAACATGATACCCTCTCATTCTTAAATAGTTTAGTTTGAATCTCTTCAAAACATTAACATGATTCTAGAAAACATCTTGCAAATATCAAAATCTGGAAATTAATGTTGATAAGAAACGTTATCCTGTCTACTGCACTTCTTAAGATATTGACAACTGTTTCGGTGTAGTCCCTGTTGCAGAGAGGCTTGGATCGTTGATAACATATAAACTACTTACACATAGTTTCAAAACCACCAAAGGTCCCTTAATGGTACTATAGAACAGACACAATGCCAAGGAATTTGTAATAAGGTGATACGTGTTTTAACATGTGAATGATTGAGAGGGACAAGGAAAGGGATTAAAACCCTTTGACCAAACAGGAGGTCCTGTGACTGGCTCCTGCATGAATAACACAATGTGCCTCCATCGTTTTGTTGACCACCAACCTAAATTCTGGAAAAAAAAACAAAACGTTTCAGGCCCATCTTGTACCAACCCTGTCCCATCTCTAGACTCACCCATTTTGGGGAGGGATCCCTGGCCGTTTTAAGTGGGGAAGGTCGTTTGTGCTCAGGATCTGGATGTTAAGTATGGAAGGGGAAGAGGAAATGACTGTTTGAGGCTTCATGGAAGAAGCTGTTTCAGGACGTTTCCATAGCATCTTTAAGCATGAGTAGGACGCTTTCAGGAAAATAAAAGGTGCACGGTGTGGATATAGGAACAGAGAAACCAGAGGCTTCTGCTCCACCCTGATTTTTCCCTTTTCAGGCAGACATATTTTCTGGGGCCATATTTATAAAGTTAGCTCTGGGTCTGGACCTTTACCTGGCAATCTTCATCCTCTTGGCCATCACTGCTGTTTACACCATCACCGGTGAGTTCACTGCTTGTTTTCTTGTGTTGTGCTGACCTCCGCCGATCTCATCTTTACATGTTTCTCATACGTATACATACACATGCTCCACAATATATACACTTCAAGTATCCACATAATTCATAAGTACACGTGTTTTATGTATATATATTTCTCTATATGGCTCTGCAGCAAATGCAAGTCAGTAAACATTTTTGATACTCAACAGAGAAAATGCTAATTTACAATCATTGCTTTCTCTCCACAGGGGGCTTGGCCTCCGTGATTTACACAGACACTCTCCAAGCCGCCATCATGTTGCTGGGGTCGTTTATCCTCATGGGCTTCGGTGAGCGGTGAGACCCGGCCCCGCTCGGCCGCCCTCGGCCGCTGCCTTTGTGTCCTGCGGGGTAACCTGTTCCGGTCACTTGTGCAGTTCCTCCCACTGAACTGTCCGCCTGGTCACTTTCATGCTTGGGGAAACCATTTTATTTCCTTTAAAAGATGATTACATAATGGTACGGAGCAAAAAGGGAAGCTTGATGTAAGCTTCCTTGATAACAAATGGTCAGAATTACCTCGCTGATGATAACAAATGAACACTCTATTGTGGAGTCATCATTGTACAGAGGTAAACGTGTATTTTTTGAGATGGAAGTTTCTGTGTTTTCCATTCAGCTGTTCTGTGACCTAAAATTCGTCTTTAAGAACACAAAGTTTATTAGCTTTTTTTTTTTTTTTGAGGCAGGGTCTCACTTTGCAGTTCAGGCTGACCTTGAACTTGCAGCAATCCTCCTGCCTCAGCCTCCCAGTACTGGGATTACATCATACCCAGTTTTCCATATATTTTTGTTACAAACTGTATTTACCTAATAAAAATAATTTCCTTGCATTGTCTGTATCCTCCTCTGGGCTGAGTTCCTACCTTGTAGATTCATTTTGTGCACTATCCCGACATGTTTGGCATATAGTAGGCACTCAATTAATACAAAAAGAAGTAAATGACAGTGCAACTCTGTAATTTATCAGTATTTTCATGAACTTTGCATCATCTGAGCCTATACGAAGTAGTCTCAGATGCCTAGACTCATTTTTATGAGATCAGTTGTCATTTTTTTCTAGACCTACCCATCCCAGACCTCCAAGGGGCATGGTTATTTTCCCTCCTTAGATCTAATGTGCTACCTCCAACTTCTTTTCCTTAATTTTCCAAGTCTTTGCTGTAACACTGTTAAAATATGGTGCAACTCCAGAAGCCAAGCGAGGTCAGAACAGCGAGGTTCTGAGTCAAGAACAGAGGTCCTTTTTCCCTCAGAGGAGTTGGGATTTCTGACACCAAATGCCAACAGACCCATTCTGTTAGCTCAGCATCAGGGGTCTTTTGGGGGGTTTTTTCCACTCAGGATGACTCAGAGACATCAGTCGACTGGCTACCAGTTTTACTTTTTTACCATACCTGAACATGGAATCAAACTTTTAAATAGCACCGTAAAAAGAAACGCTGCAGATGTTTCCCTGAAACTTAATCTAGCGGCAGGGGAAGACGCCAGGCAGACGCGGATCTGGCAGGGGTACTGGGGATTTGAACAGAGTCCTGGGGACGCTTATGGAGCGCCACCAAAAGGACACGATCACACACATCAGGTGTCTTGGGTTTCTGTACGGTGTTTCATTTTGTCTGATGCCTTCGCAGCATTTGCTGAAGTTGGAGGCTACGAGAGCTTCGTAGAGAAGTACCTGAACGCCGTGCCGTCCGTCACTGAGGGCGACAACCTGACCATCAGCCCCGGCTGCTACACTCCCCGGCCGGACTCCTTCCACCTCTTCCGAGATGCCGCCACCGGGGACATCCCGTGGCCGGGAACGGTATTTGGGATGCCCATTACGGCTGTGTGGTTCTGGTGCACAGACCAGGTAAGGGGGGGGGGGGTTACACTGCTCTTACTCATAGACCAGAAAGACGCCTTGTTTCTATTTTCTACACGAACATCCTGTAAAGACTCAAACGCTTCTCTAAGGCTTCTGGTGAAAAACAGCGTCCACTGCAACACTATGTAAATTCCAGCCTGTCAGAGGCAAATACTTTCAGCTCCTTCAAGGTTTTCAGTATTGATTTCAGTTCTCTGAATTCATTCACATCCAATACTCAAAGGGTGATCTGGAAACCATCCGACAGGCCTCACTAGAACACACTCTCAGATCAGAATTCGCCGCTTAGCTTGATCCTAAATGTGACTCAAATCACTGCCCTGCTGCCTTTGTTTTCCAAATGTAAGATTTTTTTTTTTTTTTTTTTGAGACAGGGTCTCGCTTTGTAGCTCAGGCTGGCTCTGAGCTCACTATGGAGCCCAGGCAAGTCTCGAACTCAGCAATCCTCCTGCCTCTGCCTCCCGAGTGCTGGGATGACAGGCGTGAGCCACCATGCCCGGCACTGTGATATGTGGTATTGATGGCTGGTGGGCGTGAGTCTCCACGCCCAGCATTGTATGTGGTTACCAGGGATCGAACTCAGGACCTTGCGCTTGCGAGGCAGGCACCGGAACCACTGAGCTAAATCTCCAGCCCCAGACTCCGACTTTTCATATGAAAAGGCAATTTATGAATTTTTAGCTCACTCAGGGTGATCTCCATCAACTCTGCAGTTATATCTCCTTTTTTACAGAGTCTCATGTCATTTTACTTCTTCATTAAGAGCAATTAAATCTTCCAATAGCTTTCTGATAGGCCTAGGAGATAAATTTATTGTGAATCTGCATTTTTGAAAATGTCCTTATTCTTTTTTTTCTTTTCTGAAGAATGAATACATTTTATTTCCATTTTACAAAGTTGGTAACAGAGTTTGTGAAATTATACATCTTGTGGAATGTCAGTCACTTTGTAAGCAACAAAGCTTGGGAAAATGTCTTTATTCTTATCTTTCCTTAAATGTTACTGTGGCCATTTCTACTCTCCTTAGAATGTATTTTCCCAAAGTCATAGACTCATTGTCTTCTACATTGCTTTTAATGTTGAGAAACACCAAAATTATTATTTATCCTATAGATATGACTCCTTTTTCTTCCTGGCAGCTTATATTTTCTTTGTCTTTGGGGTTCTGAAATTTCATCACAATGTACCATTGCACGGATCTGTTTTTATTCACTATAATGGGCAACTATGAGCCTGTTTTGCTCTGGAAATTGATATTTTGGGGGGACTTTTTGATTGCTTCCTTTTTTCCTGCGGGAACCTTATATTTTGGGGTGTTGGTTTTCTGCAACTGGTTCTCTCATTTTCTTATCTTTTATTTCCATTTCCTGTCTCATTTTCTCTTTGTTCTATTTTTTAGTAGATTTCTTGAACTTTCTCTTATAATTTTTTGCCTTATGTGTATGTATGTGTGTGTGTATGATTTTTCCCAACATACCTATCAAAGAATGCATCATTTCACCATTATGGAACTATATTTATTATCTATTATTGCTTTCCTGACATTTTGGCTCGCCTCATAAATATCCTCATATCTGCCTTTTGATGTGACATACAACTTTGCTTATCTAGTGACTGTGGTTTTTGCTGTCCCTCCAAATGTCTCCTCCTAAAAAGTACTGCCTGCTTCCCCAATGCTGAATGACGTGACTACTATTTCTAATAGATTCCTTCTCCAAAGACAACTAAGGAAAAAAATACATCCTTATTTTCTGACAGCCCTGGAAAATGAAAATATTAAGAAGTAATGGCATTGTAGTAGAAATCTACTACACTAGAAACTTGGTATTTAGGAGATTTCATAATTGAAGTAGGAGTTATAAGATTATATGTATTCTGTACTCCAATACTATCATATTACATTCCTAAGTGGATGAAATTCTCAGAACATTTTGAAGAAATGCAGATGAACATCTCAGTGATCTATCTGTTCTGATTGCAGCTAGACTGTGGTGTTTCCAAAGCAACTGGTCTACTTAAACAGTGAGGCAATTGGAACAGGTTTGTACCTGGAGAAACACAGTGTCCTTGTTGCATTGCAGTCTGGGAGCTATAAACATATTTTAATTATAACTATATGTATTGTCTTCTATGTACCAAGAGTTTTATACACATTACCAAATATTCAGAATGCCCTGCAAAAGATAACCACTATGAAAATGAGAAACTTGAGGTTCAGAGAGATCAAATATTATGCAAATCCTGATGTTATTCTGAAGCCCATTGTTTCCCACTAACCCAGTCATTGCTTCCTATTATTACATTAACACTGATACTATGTTCTGGTTGTTTCATAAATGCGTCATGTTTTCCCACCAGGTCATTGTACAGCGTTGCCTATCTGGTAAGGACATGTCTCACGTGAAGGGGGCCTGTATCATATGTGGTTATTTAAAGCTGCTGCCCTTGTTCTTCATGGTGATGCCAGGGATGATCAGCCGTATTCTGTATACAGGCAAGCTATCCATTCATGTCTTCACTTTTTTATCCCTGAATTCTGAAAAGCAGTTTAAAGACACAATAAAACCTTGATGAACTAGAAAACCCATTCTTTTCTTTCTTTCTTTCTTTTTTTGAGACAGGGTCTCACTTTGTAGTTCAGGCTGGCCCTCAGCTCACTATGTAGCTCAGGCAAGCCTCGAACTCAGCAATCCTCCTGCCTCTGCCTCCCGAGTGCTGGGATGACAGGCGTGAGCCACCACGCCTGGCACTGTGGTATGTGGTATTGATTGCTGGTGGGCGTGAGTCACCACGCCCAGCATTGTATGTGGTTCCCAGGGATTGAACTCAGGACTTTGCACTTTCAAGGCAGGCACCAGAACCACTTAGCTAAATCTCCGGCCCAGAAAACCCATTCTTGTTGAAAATAAAAGCAGAATTCTAGGTTGAATAGAGGGTCAAAGGCCAGAACACTATTCCCTTATCTTTTTCATACTGTCTGTCCTTGTAGGCCTTTCAAACTGTTTTTGTGAATAGATTTAATTTTAGGAAGTCTAGAGTCTATAGCAGAAAAGCTTAGAGAATGGAACAGAATCTGTCACATGTGAGTCGGGTGAGCCATAGAGGTTGAGTGTGGTGATGTTTTGACTGAGACAGCCGGGAACTGAATTGATTTTCATTGCTTTGGAATCAGATTTTTGGGAGCACATTAATTTCTGAGTCAGATGAGAGTAACTATTAGTGTTGAAAAGCTTCCTGAAAGTCTATTTTAATTTTTATTAAAAGTGAAGCTGTTTGTAAGGGTCTTTCTTGGCTAATCAAATTTATTTTTATTATAGCAATCCATCAGGTAACACTGAATCCACTTTATATTTTCTCAGCTGGATGTCAGTTTATTTCACTAAAACCTTGTTAAGATGAATTTCAAAGTCACTCTCATCAACCCATATTTGTTGAGTTCTTCCCTTAATGAGAAAGGAGACTGGAAGGACGATCATAGACAATGATAGCAATAGATGACATAATAACTATCAGTAAAATAACTAACAGGACTACCAACTGGTGGCTAATAGTAAAGGGTATTAGAAGTTCACAGGATTATTTAGTGTTCATGCAGAAGTGGCAGCCAATAGCTAGCTTTGGGAAAAGAAGAGGGACAGTTAACTGAATACAAGTAAACATCCTAACCAGACAATACAAAAACATTCTGTGGCTATACAGAACATGTAATCAAGGAACAACATGACAGCACATGTACAGAGCCACTTTTGTGTGTGTGTGTGTGTGTGTGTGTGTGTGTGTGTGGTACTGGGGATTGAACTCAGGTCCTTGTGCTTCCAGAGTAGGCACAGTACCACTTGAGCTAAATCTCCGGCCCCCACCAAGCCACTTTCGGTTGGGGTCCCAGCATTCCCGGGATGAGTGTGCAGCAGCCACAAGTCCTCAAGTGACCCTAACACATATTGCGGTGCCATAACAGTAAAGAATGCATAAATATTCAACAAGTAGGGAACAAAGAAAGTATTGTATGTTATCTTTATGAGAAAAAAATGCACACATGAGACTCTAAACTGTCTCAGAACTTGAAGAAATGCTGAGATTATTATGTTAAATGTCAATGACAGACCACAAAATATCTCAGTGATTACTAAAGCTGTGTAAAAAAAGACACTACTCAGTTGAAACAATTAGAAAATAATTATTAAAAAGAAGTTAATGTGTTACAATTTTGTTATTTTAGATACTTATCAATTTTCATTGCCTTATCACAATAATGACTAAGGAAAAGAGAAAAAGAAAAATTTGCAAGACATTCTGCAACTGACCCAGACAGGAGACACCGTTCCTTAGGAGGCAGTCACACCAATGTGACCATCACACATGACACTACTTTGTACACTTAGGTGAAACACAGTGTGCTAACTGCAACTGGACATAGGACCTCGCCTTCTGTTTTGTTCCTGTTATTGTTGTTATTGTTGTTGCTGCCGCTGCTGCTGCTGCTGCTGATGATGATGATGATGATGACGATGATGATGATGATGATGATGATGATGATGATGATGACGATGATGATGATGATGATGACGATGATGATGATGACGATGATGATGATGATGACGATGATGATGATGATGACGATGATGATGATGACGATGATGATGACGACGACGATGACGATGATGATGATGACGACGATGACGATGATGATGATGATGACGACGATGACGATGATGATGATGACGATGATGATGACGATGATGATGATGATGACGATAATGATGATGATGATGATGGTGTTTTATCTCTGAAGCTGTTTGCTTCAGAATTTTTGTTTTTGCCATATTTTGGGAGGATGGGATCTACTTTCTGTGTTTTCTTTAAAGTTCTAGCTGGGGTGTACTCGAAGGAAGAGTCCTGCTCTGTGGATCACTGGGTGGGTAGCTATGGGAATGAGAAATAAGGTTATGTTCTGGGCAAAGAGGGACAAAACTATGATATCAAATTCAAAGTTTCATCTTCAATTTTCAAGCAAATGTCTTACCTCCTACCCATGATCTTATTTCTTATCTCTTTTTCCAATAGTTATGGGTTTTACCTAGTTAAACCCTACTCACTGAACTCTCCTTCACATCCCTCCTCAGATATGGTGGCCTGTGTCGTACCTTCTGATTGTGTAAGACACTGTGGTGTTGATATTGGCTGTACTAACTATGCCTACCCAACAATGGTGCTGGACCTGATGCCCGCTGGTAAGCAAATATACATGCTTGTATAATCTCAGATCCTTTGTCTATATGGGCCATTAAGGAGATTAGGGTATAATCATTAGTAATTTGTACTTTCATTGACTTAATTCTATTGATAGACATTTCTTAAGTACCTTCCACAAGCTACCACCCACACAATGGGCCTGGAGATTTCAGAGTGAAACAAATGTAGTTTCTGTCAGAAGTATTTTTACTCCTTCAGGTTCAAGACTGTCTTCCAAGTCAATCATGAACACTCAAATGGCCTGTTTGTGGGTAAAAGCATTGTATGACCACAAATTTACACACTCAGAGGACGAGGGGTTAACTATCAATTGATTTCATTTATAGCTATTTATATCCTATGCCGGTCACTCTGAGGGTGCATATAAAACATCATCAAGTTCTTGAGAACATATTCATAAGTGAAGTAAATAAATACACGGATGTGTAAATACCATAACCTTTCTCTAGTATGAGAAACTGAAGATATAAATGAATTCTAAAATGTAGGACAGATATTGTGAAATAGAAAATATTCAAAGGGGGAAGGGTAAGAAGGGAAAGAAAATATCTGATGGTTTAAAAAACGGAAACAAAGCTTATGTATATAGGGTTAAGGGGTTATAGGGTGGGCAGGGGAATGGGGAAAAAATGAGAATTAAGCCATGTCACATACTGGTACACATTCTCAAGGTCAATCGTGATCATAACATGTACATAAAATGTACCAATAAAATCAATTTTTAAAAAAATCATCAAGTAGGCAGAAAAAAACCCTCCCACTCCTCGAAATTCACACTTTGGTTTCCTGAGATAGAAAATGATGCACACGCATGAAATACATAGGTGGTTAGAATGGCAGAAGACGATCATTGCTGTCATAAACTGAAACAGAATGACAGGCTGTACAGAGTTAAGCAGGTACGACTTGGAGTTAACCAGGTGGAAACATCAGCTGATACTTCTGTGGCTCTTCCTCCTCCCTGTCACCCACGAGCACTTTCAAGATGGAGGAAACACGACCCACAAACAAGAGATCATCTAAAAAGAAAGACATGACATTGTTTCGCCTCTTCTAAAACTGGGTTCCAGCAGATGTCCTCTAAATTTACATTTAAGATTTAAATTCTGTACTATTCTTAAAGAAATGCAGAGAAATGCTCCATGGTATTCTGTATTGACAGGCATATCCAGTTAACCAACGATCCAGGTGACACTTTAATCTTTGAACAGCTTTCTGGTTTAGCCCAGCTCTCATACATCATGACATCTAACCAGTGTCTGCACCTCTCCTGGCCCAGGACTGCGAGGCCTGATGCTGTCAGTCATGGTGGCCTCTCTCATGAGCTCCCTGACCTCCATCTTCAACAGCGCCAGCACCCTCTTCACTATAGACCTCTATACCAAGGTGCGGAAGCAGGCATCAGAGAAAGAGCTCCTGATAGCTGGACGGTGAGGGCATCTCAATTTCTACCTAGAAGTCTAGTGGCACATAAGAAGCCTGGAGGCAAACTAGCCCTCCCAAATATTTGGCAATATTAAGTTACCACAGCGTTATCTCTTCCCAGATGCAAAAGGTAAAGCCATACTTTCCAATGAAATGGTTTGCGTTTCAGATCTTCAAATGGCTCTGTTTCTTATTTAGACTTTTCCTCACGCAATCTCCTCCAATGACATCTTCACAAATTATACAATTCCACCTACTCTGATAGGTTAATGTACTGTCTCTAGAAGGCTCTATGTATACTACAAAAGATCATCTTCACTCATCCGTGTACAGATGAGTTTAGCAAATGTGTTAATGTAGGATTGGGCTGTGTTACAGAAGGACAAACTCAGGAAAGGGACTAAGTAAAGAGGTTGCTTGGAAAGTTATGTCAACATGGAAGACCCTGGGAAACTCCAAGGAAGTGAGATGGAATGAAATAACCAGAAAGAATGGATTTTAAAATACTTCCTTGCTCTTTTTCATGATTTGCAAGTAGACCCTAGATTGTCATAGCATTTTGTAAAGGGCTTTAAAATTTAAAGTACAACACACATACAAAAGACCTGTAAAACATAAATGGACAGCCCAGTGATACATCACAAGATGACCACGCATGTAACTACAGATCACATCAATAAATGGAAATTACTAGCACCCAGAACATCCTGTCAGTCCCCATCTTTCCAAAGTAAGTATTGAACTCTAAGGCTGTTAATCTAGTCTTCCAGTTTCAGCTACTATAAAAGCATAAGTCAATATGTAATCCTTGATATGGGATTGTATGTGTGTGTGCATGCACACGTTACTGCAGGTTTAACCCCAAATCTTCACACTGAGCTACATCCGCAGACCGTTTTATTTTTTGAGACAGTGTCTCACTAAGTTGCTGAGTTGTCCAGGCTAGGTTCAAGCTTACAATCCTCCTGACTCAGCCTACCACACTACGGGGCATTACCACCTTGTCTGGCTTAATGTATGATTTCTTTTACTTGTGTTATTTTTTGTGACTTGCAATGTCCCTTTATGTAAGTATAGTTTGTTTCATTTTCCTGCTACATGGCATTACACTGAATTAAATGTCAGAATTTTTTACTGTTTTCCTTTTGCCTTGTCTATGTCTCTTGGTGCACATGGACCTATATTACTATCAGTTAGGTTGCTACGTGCATGTGTACATATCTTTCATTCCCAGTCTTTCTTAATGGAGTGACTGCAATTAGAAAGGAATGTGGAATATGAATCTTTTTAATTCTTTCGTGTACCTACCTAGCAGGGGAATAGCAGTGTCAAATGGGATCTCTAATCCAAGTTTTTCGAGCAGTCTCCACACTAATACATATGTGCACCCATGTTCATAGCAGCTCAGATTGTGATAACTAAATCTTGTGATAACCAAATTCACCAAGTGGAGACTGGATAAAGAAGATGTGATTTTTCTATAAAATGGAGTATTATTCTGCCTTAAAGAATGACAAGTTTGAGTCATTATATTCAAATGGATGTACCTTCAGGACATATTCATAAGTGAAATAAATAGGTCACAGATGTGTGTAATATCGTATCTTTTCTCTGGTATGAGAAACTGAAAATGCAAATGAGCTCTACAATATATGGTAGATACTGTGAAATAGAACATATTCAAGGGAAATAGGTTACAGGGGTAAGTAACAAGGGGAAGAAAAAATATGATAATATTTTTAAATATTATAATAAAAAAGGGCAACAAAGCTTATGTACATAGGGCAGGAGGTTGTAGAGTGGGTGGGGGGTGGAAAAAATGAGAATGGAATTGTGTCATATGCTGGTACAAATTCTCAATATTGTGCGTGATCACAATGTGGTATATATAATGTACCAATAATGATTCAAATTTTTTCTTAAAAAACAAAGAAAGAAATGTGAAGAGCAGTCTTAGAAAAAAATAAGTAATGACTCTCAAGAAATAATCTGATTATGGTGATAACTTTAAATGTGGGTATAGGGGAAAATAGTGGATACACGTTTCCCCTTTTATACTGTCCAAGTTTTTGATAATGTATTACCTACACTTTCCATATGAAAGTGTGTTATCATTTCTTTTTTTTCTTTTTGAGACAGGGTCTCGCTTTGTAGCTCAGGCTGGCCCTGAGCTCACTATGGAGCCCAGGCAAGCCTTGAACTCAGCAATCCTCCTGCCTCTGCCTCCCGAGTGCTGGGATGACAGGCGTGAGCCACCACGCCGGGCACTGTGGTATGCGGTGTTGATTGCTGGTGGGCGTGAGTCTCCACGCCCAGCATTATACGTGGTTACCAGGGATCGAACTCAGGACCTTGCACTTGCAAGGCAGGCGCCGGAACCACTGAGCTAACCCTCCGGCCCTATTGGAACTATCTTAATGAGTGTGCACTTAATTTCACTGTGAAACGACCACGACTATTTAGATAAGCGAGTACTTTACTGCTGTTGTTCTACCCAGTAATCGTTTAGCATCGCATGGGGAAATGTCAGGTCAAGGACTTGATTTTATTTTGAAAACCAGTGAATGTTACAAGAATAAATGCAAGAACTAAAACACAACAGACAGGCTTTTCCTACTTTGGTTTAATGTTTAAATCATTGTGTTTGCTTCCCAGGCTATTTGTTGTCGTCTTAATTGTCCTCAGCATACTCTGGGTCCCTTTGGTGGAGGTTTCTCAAGGTGGACAACTGATCCATTACACAGAAGCCGTTTCCAGCTACCTTGGGCCTCCCATCGCGGCTGTCTTCTTGCTTGCCATTCTCTGCAAACGAGTCAATGAACAAGTAAGCCGGCCCTGGGGACTGTTTCGCTCATGGAGTGGGAGAAAGGATTTATTTTTCTATGATGTACCCTATTCATACAACTCAAGGCCCCTCTCCGTCTTAGTTGGGATCAGCCACATTTTTGATCCTTACTACAGTAGGAAGATACTTAATATTCATATACTTAATATACTCTATGTTCATAGCACAATCTTGATCCTCCTTACAAAATAAGACACAGGTCAGTGTTGAAATACACAAGTTTGGGAGATAGCCGGCCAGGGTCTAATCAAGCCTCTACCGTCTAATAATACTGGGATCTAAGGCAAATCAATTCACTGTCTATAAAATGACGGTTACGGGCCGGAGGGTTAGCTCAGTGGTTCCGGCGCCTGCCCCGCAAGCTCTAGGTCCTGAGTTCGATCCCCGGTAACCACATAG
>PVIC010009853.1:20484-44827 GCA_004025085.1 Thryonomys swinderianus
TCCTTCCCCTCATCCCATTCCCACACCAAGTTTCCTATAGAAATATTCCACTCTATAAAAGCTGTCCTACTTTCTAGAACTCATTTGCATCTACAGGTGTTCATGCCAAAGAGAAGATCCGGGAATTGTCTATCTGTGATCTATTGATTTCACTTATTAGTATATCCTCCAGGTGTCTCCATTTGCACCTAAATGGATCAATCTTGTATCTTGATCATTTTTAACCCCTTTGTAGCCCTTTCTCATTTTTCCCCAACCCCTAATCACCTACCCATCTTCAAGAGTCCTGCCTCATTTCCCGTCATCTCTCCATTTCATTCATTTACTTATACTTTACATTTCTCACATAACATAAACCATGTGATAGCTATATAATCACATTTTTCTCTATTTTGTACGGAATTTCTCTGACACTCTTAAGTATTTCTCATCATTCTTTTTACAGTCACCTGTACCTTACTGACAAAAACTTCTAGTTCCCCATCTTTTTTTTTTTTTTTTTAGACAGGGTCTCGCTTTGTAGTTCAGGCTAGCTCTGAGCTCACTACGTAGCCCAGGCAAGCCTTGAACTCAGCAATCCTCCTGTCTCTGCCTCCTGAGTGCTGGGATGACAGGCGCGAGCCACCACGCCCGGCATTGTAGTTCCCCATCTTTTGTGATGATGTATTTTTTCTCTCTTTCTTTCAGATCACCCTGAGGAAGCTCGTGGTTGTCTCAGGAAGACTTATGACTTATTCTGCGGCTTACAAAAGACAGGGCCCAAATTGACCAAAGAAGAGGAAGAAGCCCTTAGGAACAAGCTCACAGATACATCGGAGAAGCCCTTGTGGAAAATGATAATGAACATCAATGCCATCATCCTCCTGGCCGTGACAGTATTTTACTACGCCTATTTTGCCTGAGCTCTGAGCCATTTTAAGCCATCAGTTAAGCCAAGGATAATTTTATCGAATTTTAGAGTTTTTGTGTTGTAACAGCAAGGAGCCACATATATGTAGAGCTGAAGTTCCAACCCACACCCAGTAGAGAAGGGCCACATCATGATTTTAGATAGCGGAAAATAAGTTTGTCATAAAAAGATAGAAGATATGAGTACAGTCCTATAATACATTACCACACAACGAGGCAAGGGACAGCACCAAAGATGATGGGGAAAGTCCTTGCATGAGACAGAGTCTTCCATGGGTGAAGCTATTCTGCTAGTTCTATAAGTTGAGTGTCCAGTTTGTTAGTTGCTGAAGTACTGTGTTCAGATAGAAGTGGCTTGGTGCCATTGGCCTGCACATCCCAGACGGAGTGCACGGGTTGGGCTAAAATCAAGGACTCTATCACAGCGCACTTGTGGCTATCTGTACATAACGTTTTTTCCCAGAGGAAACGGCCGGTTTCTCTGCAGAAAGGCAGCAGCCAAGTTCATTTCCGTGAACACCTGCATTTTGCTGACTTTCCTCATTTTTAACTATTTCCCTGACATATGTCGGTAGTTGATGTTAGACTCAATTTTAGTTTTTGTTCCTTTGTGTTGACCAAAAAAAAAAAAAAAAAGGAGTTTAAAATTCATAGAACTAGTAGAATGGCTCCATTTAAGTGTTTGTACTAAGTCCAAAATCTTTTTTTCCAATTTTATTGAGGTATAAGTAAAATTATACATATCTAAGGTGGGCAGTGCAGTGATTTGATATATGTGTTACTCTTAAGTGATTAGCATAACCAAGTTAACTCATATATACATCACCTAGCATAGTTTCCTTTTATATTTATGGAAAGAATACTTAAAATGTGCTGTCCTCACAAATACCAAGTACACAATACAGCACTATAAACCATAACCACCAAGCTTTAATTAGAGCCTCAGAATGTATTTATCTTGTAACTAACAGCTACCTTTGACCCCACGTCTCTCCATTTCCCCCACGCCTCAGCTCCCGGTGGCCAGCATTGTCTTAGTTTATTTTATCTTGCTCAGGAAGGCTAGGAATTTATAAAGTATAGACCTTTATTTTTTATGATGCTGCAAATAAAGAAGTCCAAGATCAAGGCTACCAGCATCAGGGGAGAATGTTTTTACTACATAAATCCTGGCAGAGGGTCAAGAAAACCTGAGGGAAACCTCATGCTTTTATCAAGAACCCACCTGTGAAGTAATTAACCTACTCTATGGTGACAGTTCATTCATAAGGGAAGAGTTCTCATGATCTAATTACCTCTTAAAGGTCCTGCCTCTTCAAGTCATAGCACTTCACCACTAACTCTCAAAACTCAGGTCCCCTTCACATGTAAAATACATTAATTCCATCCTGGTGGCTTGAAAGGTCTTAATTTGTTCCTGCATTAATTCAAACATCAAAACCTAAAGTCTCTTCATTCAAGAATGAAAATTAAAACAAAACTGAGTGAGATATCCTATAATCAATACCAACTCCTGGCAGGGCTGTGAGGAAAAAAGAATCCCTCTCTGTTGTTGGTGGGAGTGTAAATTTACACAACCACTACAGAAATCAGTATGGAGACACCCCCAAAACCCAGAACTAGAGGCTCCACTTGAACCCACTGTGGCCCTTCGAGTGTCTTCCCCAAAGAGTCAAAAACCATCAGACCACAGTGATATATGCACACCTGTGTTTATAGCAGCCCAGTTTATAACAGCTAAATTTTGGAAACAGCCCATCAATAGGTGAATGGAAAGAGAATATGGTATTTATATACAGTGAAATGAAGATAAAATTGAGTCATTTTTAGGTAAATAGATGCACCTCAGAGCATAATGTTAAATGAGATAAATCAGACACACAAGTTTAAATATCACATTTTTTTTCTCTGTGAGAAATCCCAAGGGTAAATAAAGAGTAAAATGGAGGAGAGATATTAGAAAGTAGGAAGAACATGCTCATATGAGAAGAGGAACAAGGGAGGGGAGGAGGAAGAGGAGAAAGGGAAAACGGATTTAAAAGAGAGTGTGGAAGAGGAAAAAATGCATACGGAAGTTTGTAAATCAGGAGGAGAAAGACTGAAGGAGGGAAAGAAATAAGTGGGGAAAAAACGTATTAGGCACAATACAAATTCCCTATGAGGAACGTGATCATGATGTGTGGCAAATACGTACTAATAAAACTGTTTTTAAAAGATTGAGTCACCTTGACTTCCAGACTATATAGTAGATCAGAAAATAGGAGCAAAGCCCCAGCACTCGATTCGCCTTTGCCAGTCTGAAGTACATGGTGTTCGGACTGGTGACTTGGTCTTTGAGTACAATCTCGGAGTGCGGGGCTATTCAAGCACCATCTTTGCCCATGCTGTGAGCGAAATAGAAACCATAAAACATCATTATGCACATCTCAAGAGCTCGGGGAAGGCTTTATAGCAGAGTAGACTGCTTTGACAGAGCAGAGAGGTTCCGGTCTCTTTGGGGCCTGGAGCCGATGTCCACCATGGACATCCAGAGACTCAGATAGAGACTCACTCACCTGCAGCGGTGCAGCCAGTTCCCCTGCGCGTTCATTTTTCATCTGAAAGTAGAAATAGGAATGCCTGGTTCACTGATTTCAAAAGGATGGACCTGGGAAACCTGAAATGTGAACAAATTAAAGAGGAAAAGGAAGGAGAGATGGCGGGAAACACGGAGGTAGACTTTTTAGCCAAGAGGAAGGAGCAAGAAGTATGAGGGGAACGGGGTCAAAAATGATCAAACTACAGTAGGAGATACGAAAACATATATTCCCCAACATAGTTCCCAGAGTGAATGCGATTATTATATAGTACAACATATATCGATACAATTGACAAATGTATTCATATGCCATTCATTAAGATAAGTCAACCGTGCTCAGTAGCTGCTGAGTAGTAGCTGGGTCCTTGTTTGTCCATATCCTACTCCCATTCCAGGGTCTTTGGCCTTGAAGAGGAAACGTCAGTTTTGTTAGAAGGCTGCCCTGGGACACTCCACCCAGGCAGAAGGGCCTGCCAGCCCCTCCCAGGCCACGAGGACTAAGACATTTGAATCTCTATGAACCTCAATTTCCTCCACGTACAGTGCCGGCTTCACAGACCTGTAAATAGTGTTGAGGACATTTGATTTGGTTTACAGGGCAGACCCACAAAAGATGCCCAACAAACATTAGTGTTTTCTCCTCTCAGTCCTACCTCCGCTTGTAAAAACATTTTCACCCATGAGACTGGCTTTAAACACCAGGTATAGTATAGAGAGAATACACAGCAATACCAAACAAGAGAGCCAAGCTGAATGTCAAGCCTTACTGCAGAAACACACATACCTCATGATCCCACTCGCTTATATGTGGAATCTAGAAAAGTCAAACTCACGGAATACGGGAAGCGGCACAGCATGGAGTAGTTGGACCAGGCATTCATGCCTGGGGGATTCTGGGAAAACTCCCGAGTGGGGGTCTGCACTTCATGGTGCTGCCCCGAACAGGCCGGAGGACCTGCTCTGCCCAGGAGCTGCCCTGGGTGACCGCCAGGAAACACGCTCTGGCCCCGGGAAAATTCCCCTGTTCCTGTGCTGGGCCCTTGACCGTCTCATTCTGCTCGTTCTCCATTCAATCAATGTAAAAGGAACACCAGCCTTTACCCTTTAGAAATTTAGTTGACAGTTAAGCGTGAGAAAACCTAAAAGGAGTCACGGAGCAAAAAGACCTCTCCGGATGACGCTTGTGGACAGCAGACCAAGGAGTCACAAGTAATTATGCATTGTTCTCTTAAGTTCCCGATTCTGAGATTTAGATAGTCATCAAACTGTCTCCTGATCTTTAACTTGTGCCCCCAAAATCATGTAATGTATAACCACATCGCCTGATTCTGTACACGTAAGCACTATAGTTAAAGCATTACAAAAAAGGGCCTGAAAAAGAAACTCGGGGCCTTCAGAATTTTCTGAGGTCCTCGTGACCCCATCTTTGTCTGTCTCGTGTTTCTCCATCCTCGCCCCCCGACTCAGGTGCTGCCTGATTGACGGCAGGCTCGGGCAACGGAAGCAGAGCGTAGAATGACTGGTGACCAGGATCTGGGAAAGGAAGGAATCAGAGATATTTGTCAAAGCATGCAAAATTCTAGTTTTCCAGGCATAAAACGCTCAGGACCTCTACTATATTATATTCTGGTTAGAGTCAACAGTAATAAATCATGTGTTTAAAATAGCTGAGTAAATTTTACATGGTCTCACTACAGAAAATAAATGCAGTAGTGAATGTGATAATTAGCTTGATCTAGTCATAATATACACATACACCAAACATCACATTATATACTATAAAGATCACAATTTTATTATAATATTTTACTTGAAAAATAAATTTCAAGAAAGCCTGGCCCTTGTACATATAAATGGGACCAAAATTAAGCAAATGGGACCTAAGTCATCAGGGGTGGATTTTTCTATTCCTTAGCCGCGTAATGTACCTCAGCCATACCTACATCTTGGTTTGAAAAGACCCAGCTCCTAAGACTCACTAAACGTCTCAAAGGAGGCCCACGCCTGCTGGGGAGGGGGAGGGGTGTCCCTCCAGTTCTGTTTTCCTTGGAGTAAAAATGAACCCTGTTGGGAAGTTGACTCTAAATCTTGAACTTCAAAGTGTGGTCTCCAGACCAGGAGCATCAAAATTATCTATGAACATATAAGAAATGCATAGTCTCAAGCTCCACCCCAGCCCTACCAAGTGAGAAACTCTGGGGGCAGCACTCAGAGATCTGTTTGTAAAGTAGGGCTCCACCGGATTCTCATGCAAACTGTAATTTGAGAACCACTACTCTAAACAGTCCTTTGTCTGATTCTGAGGTGTATATAGTGAGCTGCCAGCACGCACGCATAAAGAAGGTCCCTTCATCAGACGGACACATACTTGCTATCGCTTTTCCAAGCATGGGATGAACTGCATTAAATTACCTGGTTTTTTTGGGTTTTATTTTTTTATTTTTATTTTTATTTTTTTTTTTTTTTGAGACAGGGTCTTGCTTGATAGTTCAGGCTGGCCCCGAGCTCACTTTGTAGTCCAGGCAAGCCTCGAACTCAGCAATCCGCCTGTCTCTGACCCCTGAGTGCTGGCTGGGATTACAGGCGTGAGCCACCATGCCCAGCTAAATTACCTGTTGAGTTGCTGTTAGAACTACGAAAGCTCGTTGGGTTAAGGAAGCAGTGTGTTCCTCTAGAATGATAGGAAATTCATCTGCTTCCCTTAGAGCCACATGAACAGTGCTTGACCTCCTGTCCACCTTATTAATCAAATCCCCACCAACCTACTGTCACAGGGCTGCCTCTCTCAACCTTGAGCACCGCACTACAGTCTACAGGACAGAGGAGAGTTTTCTTGGTGTGTGATGGGAAGAAACGACACAAAACTGCTTTCTTCCAACAAAAACACACACACACACACACACACACAGCTATCTCTCAAGTTTTACGTGGGAGAAAATAAACAGGAGGATCATTCAGGAGATGGCTGCGGCACTAGGAAAGAAGGACTTCTAGTGCGTTCCGAAGTTAGAAACGTATCTGTGGGAACATCAGCGCTCACCCAGCTCCAGAGAGGTAAGCAACGTTCCCATGTCAGTCAAGGACCCACTATCCTTTGCAGGAAAGGAAATCTTTCTTTCCATTTGGAGAAATACTTTTCAAATCACCTGTATTTAAGAAGCTTTTTGGCCCAGTAAGCCATGTTTTTCAGATCTATAAGCTGAGCACAATAAGCTGCCATTCTCTCCCATGTGTAACACCACCTTCAATGTGAGGAGAAGACCAGCAATCCCCCTAGTCCTGAAAGTATTCTAGTACAATCAACATTCCCTACTCCCTCATTACCCGAGTGGTTCGGTCTATTCTTAAGAGATATTATGCAGATAAAGTTACCAGTCCCATGTCTACCAGAGGTTTTGAAGCTGAAAATCGTCTTTACACTTACATGTTTTTGAGGTGGGTTTGACTGTGTTGCCCAGGGTGGTCTTGAACTCATGGGTTTAAGTGATCCTCCACCTCCTTCTTCCCAGTGGCTAAGACTATACAGATTGTGTACCATTCCTGGCTTTAATTATAATTTTTTAATTATTGAAGTTGCTAGATTCTAGTCTCAACTGTCCTGGCACCATTAATCCACGTTTTAAGGTTTTTATTTTAATCAAAGTAATGTGTTTTAATTGATGGCACTACAATGCAGTTTAATATAGTATCAGTATAGCCTCTTTCGTGTAAGCATCTGCAATGTCCTTTCCGAAGTGTCCTTGTTATACCTAAGCAAGCAAGCACACGCTATAGGCACCAAGTTTTCCACCTTTCAGAGAGAAAAAATACAATACATAGTTAAGACAAAACAATTTACCACAATATATACAGCAAGTCAATTCTAGCAAAGCCAGAAATGGCATCCAGGATAATTTACACCACCTACTCTACCCACTGGTTTTCAATCTTCTTCTTTTATCCACTCAAAACATACCACAAATTCCACACAACACTGAGTCCTCTGAGTAATTCTGAGCCTGTCAAACTCTTCACTTTTCCCTCTTTTCTGCCCAGTTTAATGTATAAAACCCAACTTGACATAAAAACAACCCTTTTGTTAAAGACCTCCCCTTGTGTCCTGTAACCTCTCTGTGAACCTGGAACTTGTCTCCTTGGGAACTGTCCACCCAGTCGATGCAGGCAGCCGCAGATTGTATGTTTTTAAAATGCACTATTCTATAGTAACCAGTGATCTAATCATTGCTATTGGCTTCTGTAACGACTCACTTCTGTACCTTACCAACAGAATAATCTAATCACTTCTGCATAGAAATCTCTTGGTAACAGGTAGGGGGGTAGTAGATTTTGCCTTTAAATACCGTGCCTCAGTTTACCTCTGCACCCTCTTCTGCATGGAGGGATGGCCCTCAGCTGAGTAATAAAGCTCTTAGTTGGATTTTTTTGGTTTTTTTTGAGACAGGATCTTGCTTTGTAGTTCAGGCTAGCTCTGAGCTCACTATGTAGCCCAGGCAATCCTCGAACTCAGCAATCCTCCTGTCTCTGCCTCCCGAGTGCTGGGATTACAAGTGTGAGCCACCACGCCCGGCTTGGTTGCACTTTAAGATCATGTCATGTCTTAAGAGATTGTCTTGTTGGGACTTGGTCCCAACAAATGGGAAAGAGAAAGGACTTCAGATGTGTTTTTCCTTCCTTCCACAAGAATAAGCCATTTCTTCACCTGTGGAGCGATTTCTATACCCAGGAACCACACTCAGCACTTTTCTAAGCTAACCTAAAATGAGTCAAGGCAAATATATTCGCTTCTTAACCTCAGTGGGACCACATAATTGAGATTTCACACATAAACCTTTTTGAACTAATTAATTTAATTTACATTAAATGAAAAGCATTTACCCTAAAAAAAAAAAAACTATAACAAGGAACACTCTTTACAGCTGGAAGCTTTGAACATTACCACCTAGAATAACAGACCACCTGTCCTGACTTTCATCACTGATAACCGCTAACCAAAGCGCCAAGAAAGAAATGGCTACAACTATGTGAATTCATGGAGAAGAGAATCCCAAGATACAATAATTGCTTCAATGTTTCTTGGCAGAAGGCAGACTTCTTGAGATGACAGAGGCCCCAGTGTTTGGCTTGTGTTTAGATACCCCCTTCCAAAGCTTCAGGAGGTCACAGGCGGGGGTTTTGCAGAGATAGAGGAGTCTAGAGCGTGAGATGTTGGAGTCAACTGAAGATGCAATGCTAGGATCAAAGGTACTGGGATTAAGGGTTTGAGTGCTACCTTCCCCAAGTATTATGGATAAGTTATAAGGAACAGAAAGTGCAATAGGCGTCTCTTGCTGCTCTCTGCCTTCTGCCTGCCATGAACTGTTCCTCCTCTGCCGTGTCTGCCTCCCACGCCCCCCGCTCGGAGCCAGCTGACTGTGGGCTGAAAGCTCTACACACAGGGAGCTAAACCAACCCTTCCTCCTTTAACTTTAGGCGTTGGGCGTTTTGTCTCAGCAATAAGAAAAGTAACTAAGACACCCAAAAAGTATTTTTTCCTGTCCTGTGGTGCAGAGTCATCTTCTAAGTCCATCTGTCAACACCAGGATCGTGAAAGCAGAGTATTCTCTGGCAAAACATTCTAGTTCATTATGGTCCCCGTACCATGTACTTGATGCTGCCAAAAAAATACATGAACCAAGGGCCAGGCAAGTATGTATAAATAAATGACAAATCATTTATTGAGTCAACAAACATCATTGAGTGGCTAAGACGTTCCAGGCACAGTGAATGACAAAACGAGTGAATCTCAAACACAGGAAATGCACAGTGGTCATTTTTGAGAATGGAAAATTCCCAAAATTCCTGGACTCAAGATTATGTGCCCCTCTACTAGCCTGAGACTACGGCCTGGGGCCCTCCCGCTTGGGTAGGTTTTACACTTCTGAGGCCTCCACCTCACAGAGCAAACACCGGGGACAAGGACCCCATCAATCTCCCATCTGCAGCTTTCAGGCATTCATCAGTCTATCAGATTAATTTATTTTTTATACTGAGAAAAGTCTGAGAGGGATATGTTATCAGAAGAGGGATTATTTTTAAGATAAGAAAATCAGAAAGGAAGGAACCTGGGAGCCCAAAACTCTAATAAAAGTAATATTTAGGGCCGGAGGGTTAGCTCAGTGGTTCCAGCGCCTGCCTCGCAAGCACAAGGTCCTGGGTTCAATCCCCGGTAACCACATACAATGCTGGGCGTGGAGACATGCCCACCAACAGTCAATACCGCATACCACAATGCCAGACGTGGTGGCTCATGCCTGTCATCCCAGCACTCGGGAGGCAGAGACAGGAGGATTGCTGAGTTCGAGGCTTGCCTGGGCACCATAGTGAGCTCAGGGCCAGCCTGAACTACAAAGCGAGACCCTGTCTCAAAAATAAAAAAAAAAAAAAAGTAATATTTAAGGATTATAAATAAGATTGGTACCTGAATTACCTGACTTGTATCAGATATCACAGGGCTTCTGTTCCTAGTTTGACTGTTCCGGGATATGACTGAACTTTCCTTTTGCAGCTCTACTATGTACAGATAACTGCATTACATGCCAAATACACAAGTTAACAGCAACATAATAATTTTTCTCCAAGTTGCCTATAATTACACATGTACATGTTTATTCTTCTGGGCAAAGTTTACAACAGACCAGTTTCCCTTCAGAGTGGGGTCCCAGAACGGGACGAAAAGGAGGTAGAGTAAAGATACTGGCTTGGAAAATCAACAGCAGAAAGCAGGACTCATGCAAAGTATGCATGGCAAAAGACGGCCACAGTCAACAGGATGATGCCATTAATGTTCACTACTGTCCTCCACAGAGGCTTCTCAGAGGTGTCTGTCAGCTTCATCTTCATGGCCTCCTCCTCCTCTTTGGTCATCTTGGGTCCTTTCTGGTCCAGCCCACAAAATAGGTCATAGGCCCTCCTGAAGCATCCTTTTTTCTGCTCTGGAGCTTCTGTGTCAACAGCAAGACATAAAGGATATCACGTACAGAACCACGAGGAAATAGAAAAGACTTCCGGGGCAGGTGCCATATGAGACCATCTAACCTACTATTATTTGTAGTAATTGCCCGGTTGTCAGGAATGGGAATAGCACAGCATATACAAATGAACTCGATTATACTTAAAACAGTGTTATTAGAAGGATTCTACATCCTTGTGATCAATTAACCTGAATTTTATCTCCATCAGCATCAATATACATTCATGGAGGGTTGTTTGTTTGCTATTTTGTGTAGTTCAGGCTACCCTTGAACTCACTACCTAGCCCAGACAGGCCCTCAAACTGGTGGTGACCCTCCTGGCCCAGCTGCCCAAGTGCAGGGATTACAGGCACTCACCACCATACCCAGCCAATAATCCAAATATTCGTTTTTATTTAGAAGAGTCAGGTGACATAATAGTTTATAAAAGAGTCATGTTAGTAGTGGGCTGGAGAACTGTGATACACGAAATGTGTGGAAAACCCACATCTGAAATACATAAGTTTGTGTCTGTCTTCTTCATCGCTGGAAAGCAATGAGGCTGGCGTGACTAAGGAATGAACTGGCTCCATCTGTCAGTTCTAATGGTTTACACCAGATTAACCTTTCACTTCACCTCTCTCCCTTTTCTCTCGCCCCCAAGAGAGATGAGTCTTCACGTACCTCTCCCTTTTGACTCACTCTAACAAAAAAGTACAATGGAAAAATGGGAGAAGGGATCGGGCTCACTGACCAGGCCAAGTGAAAAATACCTGGTTATCTGTATTTTACCAAAACTAGGTTTTGGTAAAATCTCTAGATCCTCTCTGTAAAAGTGGGGAAATTATACTGGCATTATCTGTCCTAAAATCATGATTTAGTTCAAAGACGAATTGCTAGATTAAGATGCTTATGATTAAAATATGTTATGACCTTAGCGTTGTCAATTATATGACAGTGGTGGTGACGATCAGGACGCGGGGATGACAAAGACGCTGCAGGACTTTGTTGTGCTGCTGTTTCTCAGGAAATGGTGACTGTGGCACTCATGGCTCCTCAAGAGAGCTTAGTTTATTGTGCTTCAGGACAAAAGCGTGCTCGATTTTATTTCTCCATAATCCCATCAACAACCAAGAGAATTCAAATGTTGTCCTGAACCTCAGATGACACCAATTCTATAGCCGGGGTGGGAGTTCCCTCTCTAGCATCCATGATGCTACTCATCCGTTTCCAGACCAACTCAGTTAGAAAACTCTTCCTTAGAATCAATCAATCAAGATGGTGATAATTATATCCAATCCTTATAGACAAGCATTATCTTGTTCCCAAACAGCACTACAAGGTATAAACTATTATGTAGACTACTTTTTTTTTTTTTTTTTTTTTTTTGGAGACAGGGTCTCGCTTTGCAGTTCAGGCTGGCCCTGAGCTCACTATGTAGCCCAGGCAAGCCTCGAACTCAGCAGTCCTCCTGGCTCTGCCTCCCAAGTGCTGGGATTACAGGCGTGAGCCACCACGCCCGGCTATGTAGACTACTTTTACATGAAGAGCCTGAGCTTTAGAAAAATGTCCTTACTTGCCCAAAGTAATAAGAAAATAATTCAGGATTCAGTCCCAAGTCCTCCTGATTCCAGACTCCACAGTCTATCTCTGCTTATCCTACCTCCTCACTCTGAGTCAAAACTCTGTGGTTATTTTGACCCATCTATTTCCTTTTAAAATCTGCAGTAGTCTCACCTAATATGGAGACATCTTTAGAGGTAGGAGAAGTAGTGGCAGGCTCAAGTCTGCCTACTCTCAGGAAGCAGGAAAGAGCTACCTGTTTGTATAGTAAGAAGTTTCAGAACTGAAAAAGCCCTTAGACATTAAGAGCAGATTGTATCAGGGCCAGGGCCACTGACAAAGTCTCTGCCTCTCTAAGCCCCAATTATCAGATCGAATTATCTGTAGGACCTTTTCCAGAAGTAGGTTTCAGTGATGTTCCAGATCGGCTACAGAACTTGTCCTACTTCATCTGTGCTACCCTTCAGAGGGAGTGGTGAGCCTTAGCCTAACACCGGGAAAGCGTATAGCCTCTAGTTCCCATATTTCCACAAGTCACTCACGTCCACTCTACACGCATGCACTTCTCCCTTGTAGGGAAGAAAACTTGCAGTGCTGAACCTGAAGAAAGCAGTGATGTATAAAGTAACCCTCGGGACATAGTCTAAGCACTACCTCAGGTTTCCAGAGAAATTTGATTTTCTAAGTCTTCCATGGCAAAATATAAGATCCACAAGTCTCTACTCCATACCCCTGACATCACTAGAATTGAACATAGCTTTGGTTCCATCTGTTCCCAGGACACAAGCTGTGTTAAAAAAAACCTCTGTATTTAAAATCCGTGTTTGTAAAAACATGGATTGTTCCCTAAATCAGGGCAAGGCAGAAAATACCCCATCCACTGAGTCACTGAGCAATATACAACGTGAGAGAGAGGGCAGTTTGTATGATTGCACCTTCCTCCTCTCCCCTTGACCAAGCTTCATAATGAACTTCCCAAAGCTATTCATCTCAGCTCTACCCTACTGACTTTGTCCTGAGATCTGAGTTAATGAAGGCATTTAATGCAGGTTTCACTAAAGTTACTGTTATGGAGTAACTTTTTATGGCTTAAGTCATCAAGCACCTATTTCAGTGGTCTCCTTTGGATCTTCTTGGATGGTCTCCTCTCCTGCATCTAAGTCAATACGCTCCTCTTTGCTATTGCGCAGGCTCCAACACAGACGATAGAGCTATGGAGAAAGCAGAACATGTTAATAGAAAGATCCAAAATGTCTCTTTGTCCACCAAGCTAGGAGGACAAAAAGATAAGCATCAAGAAAGGAAAAAGAATACGGCCTCTTGCTACCCACAAGAACTAACATAGGAGTTCCTACCCATAGCATTATGTCTAAATATGTTGGGAATTTTGATGTATCCATTCACATGTGCACCCCAAATTTAGTAACGTAGTTAGATACAAGGTTAATGCTCAAAAATCAATAGCCTTTGTATACACAAACAACAGACTCTTTGAGAGAGAAATTGGGAAGTCAATTCCTTTCACAAGAGAATCCAAAAAATGAAATATCTAGGAATCAATCTAACAAAGGAGGTGAAAGACCTCTACTCTGAAAACTACAGCACTCTGAAAAAGGAGATTGAAGAGGGTTTCACATAATGGAAAAATATCCCTTGTCCTTGGGTAGGAAGAACCAATATTGTCAAAGTGGCTATACTTCCACAACTACTATATAGATAGATTCAATGCAATCTTAGTTGAAATCCCAACAGCATATTTCACAGAGCTAGAAAAAATAATCCAAAAATTCATCCTGAACCACAAGAGACCTAGAAAAACAAAAGCAATTCTAGGCAACAAGACACAGTGGGGGGTATCACGATCCCCAACTTGAAATTATACTACAAAGCCACTGTGATTAAAAAAAAAAAACAGCATCAAAAACTAGCAAAGAAACAGACCCAAGGATCAGTGGAACAGATTAGAAGATCCAACTCCAGATATAAGCCACCTCATCTTTGACAAAGGAGTCAAATATCCTCAGTGGAGGAGAGATAGCCTCTTTAACAAATGGTGCGGGGGTGGGGGGGACTGGGCTTTAACCTGCCAAAGACTAAAGCTAGAGCTACCTCTTTCACTATGCACTAAACTAAAATCAAAGTGGATTAGAAACCTAAATATTAAAACAGAAACACTAAACCTGCTGCAAAACAGATTAGGTGGAACTGTTGGAAACATTGGCTTAGGAAGAGATTTTATGAACAAAACTTCTACAGCACAAGAACTAGCAGAAGGAATCAACAACTGGGATTTCACCTTATTAAAAAGCCTCTGCACAGCAAGAAAAACCACCAAGAGAGCAAAAAGACAACCAACAATATGGGGGAAAAATTTTATCAACTGTTTCTCAGACAAAGGGCTACTATCTAGAATATATAAAGAGCTTGTAAAAAAGGAAGCAAAGCTTGTATATACAGGGGCAGAGCGTTGTAAGGTAGGCAGAGGAATAGGAAAAAATGAGAATTAAGTCATTTCATGTACTGATACAAATTCTCAAGTTCTCTCTTGAGTGATCATGTGTGCCAGTAAAATCAATTTAAAAAAGAAAGGGAAGCAATACTCCCAAATTCATTCCTCAAAGCAACCATTACTTTCATTCTGAAAGCAGAGAAAGACACAACCAAAAAAGAGAACTACAAGGCAATCTCCCTAATGAACACTGATACAAAAATCCTCAGTAAGGTACTGGCAAACAGAACACAGAAGATCATCAAGAAGATCATACACCCTGACCAAGTTGGATTCATCCCAGAGTTGCAAGGATGGTTCAACATACATAAATCAATAAATGTAATACACTATATTAACAGAGTCAAGGACAAAACAATGTGATCATCTCAATAGATGCAGAAAAAGCATTTGACAAAATTCAACACCCATTCATGATTAAAACCCTATAGAAATTGGAATAGAAGGTCTTTATCTCAATCTGATAAAAGCTCTTTGTGAAAATCAACAGCCAGCATTATCCTAAATAGTTAAAAACTTAAACTCTAAGATCAGAAACAAGACAAGGATGTCCACTATCACTACTCCTGTTCAATATAGTCTTGGAAATATTCATCACATCAATTATATAAGAAAAAGAGATAAAAGGAATAAAGATAGAAAGGGAAGAAGTTAAACTGACACTGTCTGTTGGTGAAATGATACTGTACATAGACAGCCCCAAAAACTCCACAGAAGACTTCTAGACTTAACAACCAGGTTCAGTACAGTAGCTGGATACAAGGTCAGCACTCAAAAATCAATAGCTTTCTTGTAAGGAATAACACACTCACTGAGAGAGAGATTGGGGAAACAACTCCTTTCACAATTAAATAGAAATCAGTCTAACAAAAGAGGAGAAAGACCTCTACTCTGAAAACTATAGTACTGCAAAAAAGGAGATCAAACAGGATACCAGAAAATGAAAAGACATTACTTGTTTCTGGGTAGGAAGAACCAATACTGTCAAAGTAGCCATACCTCCAAAACTGCTATATGGTTTCAGTGTAATCCCAATTGAAATCCCAACAGTATATTTCACAGAACTACAGAAAACAACCCAAAACTTCATCTGGAATCAGAAGAGACCTAGAATAGCAAGAGCAATTCTAGGCAACAAAGACATGACGAAGTATCATGACTCCCAACTTGAAATATACCAGCAGGGAAATAGCAGGGTCAAATAGGACCTCTAATCCTAGGGTTTTTTGAGAGATCTCCACACTGATTTCCACGATGGTTACACCAGTCTGCATTTCCACCAACAGTGGAGAAGAGTTCCTTTCTTTCCTCAGCTCTGCCAGCATTTACTGTTGGTTGTTTTCTTAAGAGCAGCCGTTCTTTCTCTTTATCTCTCTCCTTTCTCCTCTTCTCATCTGCCTCTCATTCTTTTTTACTATATAACACTTATTACTATGATATCATGTCGTAAGCACCCTTTCACAAGACGCAGCCCCTCAATCTCAGGCTTCCCAGCCTCCATAACTTGAGCTAAATCAACTTTTATTGTTTATAATTTACTCACTCTGTGCTATTGTGTTATAGAAGCAGGAAAAAAGACCAAGACATATTATCAGAAATATCTTAAATTGTAAAAACAACCATTTGCTAGCATAACTGGAAAAAAATTGAGAAGTAAACTACATGCCAGGTTTCCCTGAGTGCCATGACTTTTTAAAATTTATTTTATTGGTACATTTTACACATACAATACAGCTAGGTATGACCCTTGCTGAGAGCTCCGGAAGTTTTGACCATGGAACTACTAAAAAAAATACTAGTTCCTATTCTGAACACGGGGTCTAAGCCAGGGCAGCCCTATGTCTGCTCATGTGATTTCGTTTCCCTTGCACCTAAGCTGTCATTAGGATGCAGAGAAGAGTCCTTACACTGAAGCATGGGCTTTAAGGACTCTGGTCGAAGACATATGCTTCTTACTACCAGGCTCGTCTACCATATTTTCTGTCCTCTATCTTCCTACATTAAACCAGCGACCAGCATGCACTATGTTAGTCATGTAAGTATGAGATGTCTAAAGCAGCCAAGACCAGTCAGAGGTACTGCAATATAAATGGAAAATAAGCAAAGAGAAGGTCTTCCAAACAGGTACTCACATGCACGTCTGGAATGGGTTTAGTGAGGAAGGAGATGCCTAAGATGGTGATGACAGAAATAACGAAGAGGATGATGGCAAAGTATAAGTAGTGCACTCCACAAATAATTGTGGGGCAATTGCTGGGCTCCATGCAGCTGCCAGTTCCGTAGGCAAACTCAGTAATCATGCGGGCAACCCCAATTAGAAATCCTAGCATCAGTCCCCAAAAGGCTCCCTGTGAAAGAAAAATTGGGGTTAACTAATGCAGAATTCCCTAAAGAGCTGGGTACCCTGACATTCCTAGGCAGTAAACAGAGGCAAAAGATGACAGATGAGAAAAATGGTAACCTGGGGCCTCTGAAGTTGAAACACTGTAGTTCAGGACTAAGTCAAGCTTTAGGAACTGGATCATAAATCAAGGATTCAGAATATAATAAATATCTTATAAGTGGTATAGAATATTGGCCCTAAGCCTTAATTTCAACAATTCCTTTTAACTTAAAAAAAAAAAAAAACACTTTGAGTCTCTCCTTCTGCAGCTACTAACAGTATTAAACTCACCTTAGGCATATTTAGATATAATTACTTGTAAAACAATTTGCCTTCCATGAAGACATGGAATAAGAAATTAAGTCTTTGGGGAATAAAAGGAAAAGGAACTTTTCCAGAAAAATATACACAATACTTCCTTCTTCGTTCCCCATCTAGATCCAAAGTTATTTGTTTAGTTTGAGAACATAAAATTATACCACGTGTTTTGACATTAAATCTTGGGTTTACATATGAGAAACATGGAAGTCTTTAAGAGGCTACACATATTAGGGGACCATTTTTCAAAAATTTTTAATACTTTTCTTTCTTCTCTTCTTCCTTTTCATCTTTCTTTCCTCCTCCCTTTTCTTCTTTCATTCTCTTGTTATTTCCCTCCTCTTCCTTCCCTGTCCTTTGTTTTCTTTCTTTTGGTTAATCTACACCCAAAGGACCATGTCTACTTCTAAAGGCTGCATTTAGGTCAGGGACAAATTAGACCATGCATGTAGAAGGATGGCCAAAAGGAGTTTTCATGACGTTGTTAAGCACTGATCTGCCTCTTTGCTAGCCATTACTACTCTTATACTTTATAGTCCAAGTGTGCTAAGTTACCAGGCATTCTTTATGTCATATTTGGTTGTGATCCAAAGCTTTGTCCAAGTCATTCTCTCTGTAATGAGAATATGATAATTTTGTTCTAATGTAAATAGGGCCAGCAAGACAATACTGAATAGGTACCCTGGCCTTGCTTTGGCCACAGCAATGTGGATATATCAGCACCAAGTCACTATCACACATTTACTTCTCTGGATTTCCATCAGAACTGAGAGCTTGTTAAGGAAGGAACCGATCTTCATTCATTTCATGCTGCTAGCCCTAGCCTCATGTCTAGCAACTGCAAGTGTTTATTAAATGAATAAATAATAAGGCAAAAAGAAAATAAGTTCCCCATACATTCTCCATACATTATTCCTTCAAAAATTATTTCTTGATTTTAGATGGGATTGTGGTACCAACTATGCTAAGACTTCCTTTTTTGACAATGAACCTCCTTCTGTTCTTTATTCTTTATCCTCCACAGGCTCTTGTAAAATTCATAGTGTTTGACATTTTCTTCAAGATGTTGAGCCAAAACACAATGCCTGACTAATCCCAAGGGTCACCCTGCAATCTCATAGAAACCTCTAGGTCACCCTAACTTTTCTGAACACACCAGAACGATACCTACTGGCTCATTGACTCTCTTGCAGAAAATGCCAAGCAGGAAGACAGCTCCAATAGGGGGACCCAAGTAACTGGTGATGGACTGGATGTAGTCAAAAAGCTGCCCACTTTGTGCTGACTGCACCATGGGAACCCAGGCGATACTGATGACAATCAGCAAGAGGATAAACAACCTGAAACCAAAACGCCACAATGGAGTGTCAATACATAATTCTATATGAATATATATGCATACAGATCGGTGCGTAACACACGTCTATACACACATCACTAGCAAATATATATACACACTTATGTTTACACGTGAATAGATGCATACATAATATGTTTACAGCAAAGAAAAAACAGCTAACAAATTCATTCTTAAGACTTTTTCCCTCCCTGTTCTGTCTACACTGAAGTCATCCATGCCTGAGTACACCCTTGACTCCTCCCTTCCCCCTTCTCCAAACACTTACCTTCTCACTTTCTTTTTGTTATTCTTGCTGTTAAATTTCTATTTTTAGTAGTATATGTTTGTAGTACATAATGTTTACATTCCTTACGGGGAACTAATACATATATATAACACACATTAATTCTTTTTTCTCCTCTCTTTCCCTTTCCCTCTCCCTCCATCTCTTGGTTCCCCTCCCTTTTGCAAAAGTTCTGCCTCCTTGCTTCCTATTATCTATCTTTTATTTTGCTCTCATGTATACTTTGGGTTTCTCATATAAGAAAAACTGTGAGATATTTAATCCTATGTATCTGATTATTTTGCTTAACATGTACATCAACAGATGAATGGATAAAGTATGGTATTTATCCACAAAGGAGTATTAACTCTGCCATAAAAAAAGAAATGCCCTTGACTTTCAATAGCCGTCTCAATACTGTCACTATCATACAAAGCCTCATGTCAAGAATCAGTAGAGTAAAGAACAAGGACACAGACTTTGGAGCATAGTCCTGGATTCAAATTATTATCTCTCTGTGATACGGGACACACTGCTCCACCTCTCTCTGGAGCTCAAACTCTCCAGATGTTGCCTGAGAATAATATGATATGACTGACTTTGCAACCTTGCAATCGGCCTAACGAGTGTAAACCGCCTCACAAAGAGTAGGCACTCAATAAAAAGAGTAAAAGCTCTCATTACTATCTTTTTTCTCCTTCCTCCTCATAATAAAGTTAAAATCACCAGATAAAAAGACTGTATAAGGGAACAGTCTACACAGGAAGAGGCACTACCAGGCATTTCTACTACTCTTCCTTTTTAGTTTTCCTTTTTGGCCTAAAAAGACTGGAGATTCCCTTACTGCTTGTGTTCCTGTGATTCCCTCGCCTCACGTGTGTATTTCAGACAAACTACCCTTCACAGAGCAGTGTCTTTTCATACTTCTCCCCCTGAAAAGCCCTTCTAATTAGCCCCTATGGATTCAGATCCTACCCACCACTCTGAACTCAGTTCAGATTCTCCCTCCCTGGGTCCCTTCTCCAACTGTGCCATACCATGCTCACCTCTCCCTTAGCTAAGTCCCTGGTTGTACTTACATTCCATACAGTAGAGTTTGAAAGTGTTTCATATCCCTGAGAGCTTGTCCAGGGCTAAGGTAGTTCCCATGACAATAGTCTGAGACAACCCAACATAGTCTTAGGGCCAGAGGATACAGATCTGTGCAAAGCAACAAAATGCTTTTCTTTATTTCACACCTGAGCCTTACAAATAACAGGAAAAGCCAGTAAGTACCTTGTGAGGAAAACTCTAGTGGAGGCAACAGTCCTGTGCTTCCTGTGGTGCAGAGTATTTGAGTTTGGGATAGTCAGATCTTTCCTAGGCACCAAGCGTGGTGAAAGTAGCCTACCATTTTTCTCTCCTTCCTTCTCTCTAATCTCATTCACAAGACCAGTGACAGCCCTCCAACAATCTCTGGGAATCTTTCCCTCGACTAACTTCCTAGGGACACATTCCAAATGCCCTGAGAAGTCAGCCATGCCTTAGGCCCATGGTGAGGCATAGCAGAATTTCCTGTTAATCCATTATCTGGAGCACCAGTTCCATGGATAACTCTGATCTGAAGCACACCTGATCCATCTGTCAACACTGATATTTTCATTAGACTGTGTTTATTAACTTGACAATCCAAAATGTACCCAAAACTTTGCATATTGACAAGCAAAATCTCACTTGAGCAGTACAAAAATTGTGGACAGTACAAAACTTTTTGGACAGTACAAAAATTTTTCACCAAGGAGTTGAGAAATCAGAGGCATTTGGACCTCAAAGACAGCCAGTGTGGAGAGGCACTGTTTGGAGGGCTAAGAAGACAACAGGTCTAAGCCATCTTGGGCAATGAGTTAATAAGTCACAGACTCCAGTCCTGGCTGTGCTATTGCACACATGGTCTCAGTTTAGGATGAGCCTCATTTTAGCTTGCTGTTAACCTGCAGGTTATATCACACGATCTGTTATGTGGCTTCTAACTACCGTGGGGCATGGTTTAATAATCTTCAATTTAAAGCTAAATGGCTGGGAGAGTGAGGTTGGAGGACTTCAAGTTCAAGCCCAGCCTGGACAATTTAATAACACCTCCTCAAGTTTTAAAAATAACGTCACAGAGCTGGGTATGTAGCTTCATGCAAAAGTTCTGGGCTCAATCACCAGTACCACACACAAAAAAATTTAATGTCACTGAAGAGTCAAATATAACTAGACAATGAGATTATTCCACTTTTACAACCAACCACCCATCAAATCTTCCCTGACTTATGGGAATGGAATCTCTCTGATCACTCAAGTTTCAACAGTACATAGCACTGAAAAGCTCTATTTACCTTCCTGCAATCATGAGCTCCCTCTCAGATGCTCTCTTCCGAACCTTGGTGTAGATATCCATGGTGAAGAGGGTGCTGGCGCTGTTGAAGATGGAGGTCAGGGAGCTCATGAGAGAGGCCATCATGACTGACAGCATCAAGCCTCTCAGCCCTGGAAAAACAAGGAGTTTCTGAATGGTGCATCTGATACCAGAATTCTTTTGTGTGAGGGCTCAAGTTTTGCTGGCTTTCTGAAACCATGTCATTTTCTCCAACTTCTCTCTCCAGAAAGAATGGCTGTTTGAAGAAATGGATGGTGGTTTTGAGTGGAACAGCCCCAAGGAATTGCAGCGATCAAACCCGGACCTACCTTTGAGCGGCACCATCCCAGGGAACCACAGACCTGACCCAGACCCACCACTGAACAGCATCATAACATCCCAGGAAACTGCTGTGATCCATCCCAGACCTACCTTTGAGCAGAACCATTCTGGGGAACTGCAGCGACCTGGCCCAGAGCTGCCTTTGAGTGGCAGAAGGGAACGGCAGCAAGGTTACCTATGTGCCCGGACCCGCCACTGGCCAGCACCACCACAGGAGCTGTGTGATCAAGTACACTCCTGGGCCCACTACTGCCACAGAGGAGAACACCCAGCTTTTGTTTTGCAATGTTTCCCTGATCGTTTCTATTTGTATAGGAGGTGAAACATGGTCTTGTCTCTCTGTTGCTTTCATTGGTTCTACTCTTGGTCTTATTCCTCTCTTGTTTCCTTTCCTTATGTACTGATAGGAGGGTAAATACTGTTTCTAGCTATCCTGTTGCTGTTAGTCTGTTCTGTTTTATTTTTGTTTCTTCCATCTCTCTTCTCTTCCAGTCTCCACTAATCTCCCAGGATTTGTGTGATCTTTCTCTGTCCTATAACCCTATTTCTAATCTCTCCCTAACCTTTTATCACTCTACCCCCCCCCACTCCCTCTAAGTCTTATTCCCAAAGGGTGATGCTGCTATATTTAAGGGCTCGTATACTGTAAATATATTTCTGGTGGATTCTAAATTTTGGCATGTGGTCACAGATCTAGTTCATGAGGTTAAAGATATCAGAATCTTCTGCGCTGTTTGATACTGTTGATGATATTAATCTTATTACTTTAGCCAAGGTGATATGATTGTTCTGATAAATTATTCTTTATGGTGTGCCAAAACAGATTGCTTAAGAGCCATTATAAACTCAAGGAGACCAACCTAGGAATTAGCCATTAAATGTCTTCTATATATAGCTAGATAGATACTTGCAATAATCACTGTTCAGGGAACATCCAAGGAATTAAACCAAAAACATCAACAACATAAAAACAGTAATGAGGAAGCATTTAAATATGACTCAAACCCAGATTTCCAGATCACCAAAGGGAAATGGAGGGAACAATGAGATGGAACAAACCTGAAACTCAACCACTGGGACTCCGTGAGCTGGCAAAAAAAGAAGATCTAATAAAAGGGAAATCAAAATAATTTCTCAGATAACAACAGAGATAAGGTCCACAATGAAAGATACGATTAATAACTCTAAAGAAGAGACCAGGAATGTGATAGAATCTCAGTCTACAAAAGTAATGGAATTCATTAAGTTGCGAACAGTTTTCCAGGAGATTAAAAGCTCCATTGAAAGTTTACAGAGTACAGTGACTGAATATGAATATCTAGTGACAGTTCCTCTGGAGATCATAGACTATTGGAGCTATGGAAGAAGTTATAAAGATCATCTAAACCAACTTTCTGGTTTTGAGTTGATAAAACAAAAGTCCATTTGAAATAGTAGATAGAGTCTTCAATCCTGACTCTGCTGTTTGACTGGGGTTACTTCACCAGTAAATTGCTGAAATAGAACTAGAATAGAAACCTACCACCACCACCACCTCTTTTCTATACTTTTATCAAACCCTTTCCCCTTATTTACTCAATAAATGTTCATTGTACATAATTTTAATAGCTGCCCAGGCAAGAAATAAGAGTATATCAGACTAGGCTAACAGAAGAAAAGATAGCAATAGGAAGATAAATATAAGAGATATTTAGGAGATAAAATCTGATGTGAGTTAGGAGGGAACGTTTCCTGGATGAGAAGCCTGAATCTGAAAATGGTACAAAAAGAAGATGGAAAAAAGGAAGAATAGGAAAGTAAAGTATTAGGGACCAAAGGAAAGAGGCGCAATCAGTAATGCTGAATTTTACTGAGAGTTCATGATGGTGAATGGAAAATATTTAATCTAGTACAGGGAGGTCTTTCTGTTTGATATTACAGAATCCAGATTACAACCAATGGAAAGAGAAGGGAAATGGCACATTCAAACACAACCACATGGTTTTCTGCATGCCACATCTATCTACTGAACACAGTGCCACTATGGTATAGTACGTTGCTGTTGTCCTCACTGTTGAATCTAAAGTTATAATATAAAAATCTCTACAGAGACCACCATAGTCCAAGTCAGAACTCTAGAAGAGCCACTGTGACTCTTGCTAACTGCAATCTTAATTAATAAGCAGCCCAGCTCACAGTAGTTAACTATTACTCCCATTTTGTATAATTTGAGTGCAAATGGTTTAGCTAAGGTCATGTATGACATCTGGGGGTGGCCCCCAAATTTCTCTTTTTTAAAAATTTTTATCTTTATTTGTACATTGTATATACACATCAAAATCACACTCAATACCTCCCAAGTTTCTTAAGCCCCACCTGGAGCAGAGTTAAGCAAGCCAGACACAGACTGGGTTGCTGTGTGACCTTGGAAAAGTCATTTCCCAATTTAGATCTCTGTAAAATGAGGGAGTTTGACCAGGTGATGTAGTTACTTATGAATTTTTGATCTCTAGAGATCCTTCACATAAGATTTACTGGTTTGCAGCCCTTAAACCAAAATTAAGAATTTTCCCCCTGGGCCGGAGATTTAGCTCAGTGGTTCCAGCACCTGTCTCACAAGCACAAGGTCCTGAGTTCAATCCCTGATAACCACATACAATGCTGGGCGTGGAGACTCAAGCCCACCAGCAATCAATACCACATACCACAGTGCCGGGCGTGGTGGCTCACGCCTGTCATCCCAGCACTCAGGAGGCAGAGGCAGGAGGACT
>PVIC010009854.1:0-44687 GCA_004025085.1 Thryonomys swinderianus
AACACCTGCAACTCCCCAACGAGACCATCCTGGCATAGGATCCACCACTGTGCCACACCGTGCCCAGGCTGCAGAGCAGCTAGGACAGCGTCTGACTGTGGAAGATGCCAGCTCTTTAGCAAAACAATGGTGCTTTTGAAGTACCGTTTTATGATAAAGACAACAGCTCTTTCGTGCAACAGGCTGACAGCCAGCTACTGTTTGAATGGACAGTTCTCCAGCCTCGTGAAGGCAGACGCAGACCAGAGGTGGTGGCCAGGTGCTGGGTAAGTTTGAATTCAGTGGTTTGGTGGATACTTCCATTTTTAATTGAATTTTGTCACCATTCTCTGTGTCACTATTCTCGGTAACAGATGGTTGACTGAATTGCTAATTGTGTAAGCAAGCGCTTTGAAGAAGTTGACTGTGTGTTTATATTTGGGGGTGTGGGTGGCTACTTGAGGGCAGCTTTGCTGAACCGCCCTAGGAACTGACAACTGTTCACAAACTCATGCAGAGGACTGTTGTTTGGCCAAAGTATTTTACTGATCCACTTTTATGCTTTGGCAGGTGCCTGGTGAAACTGATCAGGTTGATGGTTGCTGAACCAAACACATCCACTTAGAGTGACCGGTCGCCTGAGGAAGAGTTGCCCATGGTAATAAGCGAGTCAGATTCGGAATGAATCTGGGCCACTCAAGGAACCTTTTGCCCAAAAACTGACTCCGTCATGAGCATCTCCCAGGCCCCGAACAAGGAGCAGGCCAGGGAGAAGACACAAGCAGATGTCCTGAGGTCAGCGGCTGGGTCACCCTGGCCCTGGAAACCCCCAAAGCGAAGAAGCAGGTTACAAGGCAGCTCTGCGCCTCACGGCGCCAGGGCTGGGACCCGGCAAGGGTCACACCTCTGAATATGGGGGAGGCGCCGGGCCCCCCTCAGGAGCCTTGGGAGGCAGGGAGATGGCTTCCTCGTAGGATGGCAGGACCACCTGCGGAAGAGACAGGAGGACTGAGAATTACCAAGAAGAATCCACAATTCCAGCAGGGATCAGAGACAGAACTCCAACCTGTAGGAACACAGCGACGGCAGTTTGGTCCTGCTCTGGACAGATCAGTCTTTGCCTGCTCAAAGCCAGGTTCCCATGTTTCAATAGCAGCACCCCACTTTCCTCAAGGAAGTAGTCCATCCACCTGCCAAAAACTGGTCCCCACAGGTGTGGAGGTACACATCTGTTACCCTTGCACTCTGACACAGGCAGATTATGAGCTTGAGGCCAGCCTGGGCAATTTAGCAACCTAGAGAGAACTTATCTCAAAATCTAAAAGAAAAAAGATTTTAAAGGCTGGGTATGTAGGTCAGTATGCAGGTCTTGAGTTCAATCCCAGTACCACAACAAAAAATATATTATATCTGTGGGTCCTATCCCACAGCTCCCGGGGGTAGATATGAGCTTGGTTGTTCAAAGCAGACATCCGTCCCATTGGTTAGAGTTGCGGATGTGGGGAAAGACACGTGACCCAAGATGGGCCCCTCCCATGTTCTCTTCCTTCTGGTGGGGTAGCTGAGAGGGTAGGATGTCAGCTGACGGTACTGGCAGCCATTTTGCACCTGATGGAGAACTTTCCCCAAGAATGGGACCAATAATGAGAAAAGTAGAGTGGAGAGACAGAGATGATGAAATCGTATCCTGACACAGGCCTCGACCAGAGAGGGAAAGGAACTGGCCCCAGGCGCCACAGCACGGGAGCACGAGAGTTGGGACCAGGCAGCGGCCAGGCTCACCTTGGGGGGCATCTTGGAGTCACTCCTCTCCGCAGCCAAGTTCATGTACTTCATGAATTGGTAACATCGCCACACGCACTTGAACATGTAGACCTGTGGAGGGCGGGGTCAGCGGTGCTATGCCTGTTCATGGGGTGGGGGTGAGGGACCCACCCTCAGCCCCCTGGACAATCATCCTGCAGATCCTGCTCACCCCCCGCCCCGTGAGAGAGACTCCATGGGACCCTGCCTGTCTTGAGACAGAGCAGATAGTGGGGAAGGTCCTCTTCACAAACGCTGCTGGCGTGTTGTTTTGCAAAGCCAACCACAGTCAGCGCTAGCGCTCAGAACTGAGTCAAGCACGTATCTGCAGCTGTCTCTCTGTCCGCCAGTGCAAACCACTGCTTCCTCCCAGCAGTGGAAGTGAGAACTGGAGGGCGTCTCGGGGGCGGGACATGGGCCATGAAGTCCTGAGGGCAAATGCTCAAGGAAGAACAGCCAGCCCCACTGTCCCTGAGGGAGAGGAGCAAGTCTGGGGTCTAGAAGGTGCCCTTCGGTGGGGCTCAGAAACAGCGATAGCCCAGGAGCCAATGGGGAGGCCGCAAGAGCTCCGCCCAGAAAGGCGCGAAAGGCGCACACGGAGGAGGTCAGTGGAGGCAGGGCTGTGCTGGGCTTGCATCAGCCCCACTCTGTCTCCTCTTGAGGCCTTCTGGAAAGTTCCCCGGTGGCTCACAAGTTTGTTTGTGTTAAGACAGCCCTGGGGGAGGTGCCAAGGTGCCAAGGTGCTGAGTGCAGCCTCCAGAGTGGCATTGCATGAGGGCAGAGGCAGCTCGGAGCCTCAGTGGAGGGCAGGACGCGGAGACCCCACTGCAGCGAGGCCAAGGAAATGCAGCCTTGACCCAGGGCAGCTGTGGGCCCTGGTGAGCACACTGAGGGCCTTCTCCAGCTCAGCGGTGCTTTCTGAAGGCCTACAGTGGCCCTGCATTCCTCTCTTCATGAGAGAAGCATGGTTTTTATGTTTTGTTTTGTTTTGAGACAAGATCTTATTTTGTAGTTCAGGCTGGCCCTGAGCACTCTATACAGTCCAGGCAAGGCTCAAACTCAGCAATCCTCCTGCCTCTACCTCTGGTATGCTGGGATTATAGGCTTGAGCCACCACTCCCAGCACTGTGGTGTGTGGTGCTGATTGCTGGTGGGCGTGAGTCACCATGCCCAGGACTGTTGTGTGTGATTACCAGGGATCGAACCAGGGACCTTGCATTTGCTAGGTAGGCGCCGGAACTGCTGAGCTAAATCTCTGGCCCAGAAGCATGGTTTCCTTCTGCTAAGTGATGGTGGGTCTGACTGTAGCCTCCAGAATCGCTCTCTGGGTCTTTAGACATGGCCGTCATATCCCCTGTGTCACCTCTTTTCCCAGCGGGACAGCCCTGACTTGGCTGACCCCCCTGCATTTTCCTGCCGTGCCGCTTAGCTGGTCACACTGTCCCCAAACACCCTCAAACTGGGCTCAAAGCCAGACACTGTACCCTCTTTTTCTCACCATCCAGTTTCTGTCTCATGACCTCATATCTGTCTCACACGGTGCCTGAATCTCATAAAACTCATGAGACTCAGGGCACCCTGCTAAATGACCCAGGGCCCAGCTGAGACGGAGCCCACAGCCAGCCACGTGGGCCAGACCACATCCAGGTCAGCCCGCAGCTGAGCCCAGACAGGGCAGCCAAGCCGGGACCTCTCCGAGCGCCACACTGAGCCCCCGACACCTGACCACACCCACGTCCCGTTCATGGGTGTCCCAGAGTCCCGAGTGGAGGAGCTGGCGTGAGAAGGGCTAGAAAGGAGCCTGCAGCGGGCAGGAGACGGCAGGGATGCACTCGGGCCTGGGACTGCAGGGGCGGCGGGGGCCCCTCACCTTCAGGATGAGGACGCTGATGAAGGCCACGGAGAAGATGAGCATCGTTTTGACAAACTGGCTGTGGGCCACGCCCTCCTGGCTTGGGAGATAATTCTGCAACAGAGGCAGGGCCACATCACCCCCGACCCTGAGCACCTCCAGCAGCACCCGGCCCCGTGAGACAAGGAACCCACACGCCCCGGCAGGAGCACAGGGTGGCACAGCTGTCACCTGGCCGTAGGCCACGTAACCCTAGGAGACAGATGGGACTGTTAGCCCTATCAGGCAGGCGTCAACCCCAGGAAGCAGGGGTGGCTCCCCGCCCACCGCAGGACGACACCCAGCAGGTGGTGTCGGCTGCCCATGGCCGCGCTGTGCCCTTACTAAGCAAGAGCCTTGGCCCATGGGAGGCCCTAGGACTGTCACCCCTTCAGGAGGTCACGCCCTGCCTCAGGCTCTGAGGAGAAAAATCTCTGGGCTGGTTGGCAAATAGGTCAATGCATTGCCCTGTGGGACACTCCTTCCCGTAAACACGGACGCTGCTTCCTCCCCCGGAGGGTGGCTGGCACCGCGACTCGTCTCTAACCAGCAGACTGCAGCGGGAGTGAGTGCCTGGCATCCAGGACAAGGGCGTGAAGCACACCGCTGTCTGCTCCATTCCTCCCTCTTAGACAACTGAGTGGCTGAGGGGTGCCAGCAGCCGTACCACGAGGACATTCAGTGGCACGAAAAGGGCTACACAGTGAGGAACTGGGACCTGGTGCCAGCAGCCCCATGAGGACCCGTCCAGGGTGCAGATCCCTTGAATTCAGCCACGTGTGGCTGCCGTCCTGGCTGCAGCCTCAAGGGAGACGGAGGCAGGACACCCCCAGGCCAGCTGCTCCCAATCCCTGGTCCTCAGGAACCACAGGGAATAACAAGTGTTCGTTGCTCTGAGCTCGAGGTGTCGGTGACTTGTGGGGTAGCAATAAAAGACTAGCATGATTTCCACGTGGGGCTCCCAGTCCAGGGCCCCGGGGATCAGGCAGGCCTGCTCCCAAAGCCCCCCGCTGCTGGCTCAGCTTCCTTCCTCTGAAACCTGCTTCCTTCCCTCCTTACGACTTTCTTCCTGAGAGTGTTCCCTCAATAAAGCACTCACGTGAGCCTTCCTCAGGAAACAGCCTGAGCTAAGGGGCACAGAGAGGTGAGGGAACTTGCCTAAGGCCACACGGCCAACCTCTGGCCAGACTCACCATGTGGTTCATGGACTTGAAGTTGAGATAGGTGGGCACTTCCATGTAGGAGCTGCAGAGGGTCAGGATGCTGAGGAAGAAGTCCAGCAGCTGCAGGGTCATCAAGGGGACCTTGGAGGGACCCTGGGGGGGACGAGGAGGAGAGAGAGTGAAAACCACAAGGGGGGGGCCCAGCCACTGTGAGCTCATCTGGACCAGGGACACTGGTGACTCCAGTCCACTGTGCACGAGCAGAAAAGGATACCCTGATGGTCACAGCTGGACCTGCGAGCAGACCCGGGACCAGAACCAGGGTCCTGTGATGCCAGGCCAGGCCTCTCCCGTGCACAGCACCTCTGTTTCCCCAAGGAAAATAGTCAGGGACTTGTAACAAGCACCTCGGAGGAATGGGGCCCTGTCTCTCGCCCCCACGTGGGTGCTCGTCCTCAGTGGCTCTGGCGACCCTCTGCTGGGGCTGGGGCCACACTGGGCCACACTCCTGCGTGGGCCCCGCACAGAGAGCCCGCAGTGAGGGCGCTTTCAAGGCCCCAGGCCCCACACTCGTTCCTCGAAGGGCCCGCCCAGGACAGGCCGGTGGGACGGAACACTGACACAGCCTCCGGGAAGGGGCCTGGGAGACCTCACCCCGGGGCCCAGCGAGGATGGGGCCGGCTGGTACTCACAGGCCGTGACCGGGAGGCGAACTTGAGGTAGGCGGGCAGCTCGATGTAGGAGCCCAGCAGGGTGAGGAGGCACAGCAGGAAGTCCATGATTTGCAGGGACAGGAAGGGCAGCAGGAGCTTCTCCCGGTTCTGAAAGGCCGGTCCAGTCACCACGGAGTCCCCGGCGGCCCCGGATCCCTCCCCTTCCACACGCACCTGGGTCCTCATGCTCCTCTGGGAGATACCCCAGGACAAGAGGGGGGCCTCAGAGGTCCCCCTCTACTGGGCTCTACATGGAGGTCCTGACCCATTGTGCCCCAGGAAAGTGTCATGGAAGGGCTCGTGCCCTTTATACAGAGGAGAGGTGAGCAAGTGACCCCCCTGGGAAAGGCCCACAGGGACCAGAGGGCACTTCCAGGAGAAGGCCACCAGGATCAACAGAGAGCAAGGGCCAGGCTGGGGGCTGCCTGGTAACAATGACTTCGACTCAGTCAACCACTGCCAGGAGCTTGAAGCCTGGCTGGAGTCCCCGCCTCCAGATGAAAGTGAGTGACCCATATCCGCACAGCAGGGGACAAATCACAGAAAGGGAGGTTTTTAATGTGTCGTGTGGGTGTCTAAAACCACTTGGGAGGTGACAGAGACAACCCAACCGAATCTGAGTCTTTCGGGACAACCTGCTCCACTTTCTTAGCAGGACCCTTGGATTTTCTGCAGGAGCCTCTGCAGCCACCCTGTGCAAGGAGGACTTGAAGTCAAGGTGGGTGGGGCCTGGGTTCCAAGACAGACTGGGCTCTTGAGGACTGAATCACAGGTTTCAGGCAAGGTGGAGGCATTCCAGACTAGCGCCAAACTGTCACCCACTCTGCAAACCCACCAGTACCTGGCCTCCTACCAGCCCAGGTAGAACAGCCTTTCTAGTGGCGGTGTGGGGAGGCTGGCCTCCCGCCTCCCTGGGGCCAAGGGATGGTGCGTCCTCTTTTGACTGCCTCCGTCTCCCCCAGCCTCACTTTGGGCCGGGACATGAGGTTGCCACACTGGACCTGTCTTCCTCAGTGGGACCAGGCACTCAGGGTCGCTGGATCATGGGTGGGTCTCACTCTGGACCCCATGTGCACTGTGTACTCCTGCACCCCAGTGGTTTGGTCCCGACCCCTGGGGACAGACCAGCATGCTGTCCCCTCTCACTGGCCTCAAAGCCGCCCTTCCGCTTTTCTCTTTCAAAATCCCTGCGTGCGCTGGCAATGCAGCAGGATGTGGGCACCAGCTAGTTCCCCAGGGTACTGACCAGCGTGGCCCACCAGCCCAGACGGCCCTGTGAAGATCCCTAGGCCCAGACAGGGCTCCCCAAAGGCCACTGGCCCACCCTTGGCAGGTGAGCACAGGAGACATGGGAGGGCACCCTTTCCTACCTTGATGACACCAACCAGCAGGCTCAGGCTGATGATGAACAGCATGCTGATGAGGAGGAAGCTGGAGACCAGGTCCGCTGAAAGGGGAGGGAGGGCTGAGCAATCTGGGGTGCCACGGAACCCCAGATGGCTCCGAGAACCATTATTTGGGAACGGCGCCCGTGGGGACATGGAAGTGAACAGAAAAATCCAGCCCGCCTTGTGCCAGCCCCAGCCTCAAGGGGACAAAGGCAACAGCGCCCCCAGTGGTGTAGCAGAGGCACAGGTGGAAGCCCAGGGAGGTCCAGGGAGGAGGCCTGGAAGAGCGGCCTGTGAGTGACAGGACTGGCAGCGGGGCTGAAGAGAGGTGCCATGCTGGAGCCGGGTCAGGGAGCCCACGGGGCCCAGCAGAAGTTTCCATCTCACTCCCGCATGCTGGGCAGAGTGTGATGCCACCTTCCTAGGGCTGGCAGATGTGTTGAGTGCCACCCTCTGCTGTCACCGCCGGAGAGGCCAGGGGACAAGAGGGATGGCACCATTCTCAGGGAAGCAGCAGGGGCTCCCAGGGGCCACCTGGCAGGACGGGACTAGACCCCGGCCTTGAGCCCTGGCCAGGCCCTGCCCGGAGTCCCCTAGCCCACGGCTCCCAGACCCACCGATCCTGAGGTAGAGCGTCTTGGCGAGCCGGCATGGGGGCCTGCCGTGGGCCACCTCCACCATGTGCTCGATGAACAGCAGGACACTCATGACCTGGGGACAGAACACAGCACCATCAGGGCAGAGCCGGCTCCAGCTTGTCAGCCTGGTCCTTCCTCTTCCCACCTAGGCAACCTGGGGCAAGTTACTTGACTCCTCTGTGCCTCTGTTTCCACATCTGTGCGTGGGGCTACCTTAGGAGGCCACTGTGAAGAAAGACTCAGAGTCGGGCGCCCTCAGGCAGGGCTGTTTGTGCCGGGCGGTCTGGTGAGAGGTGCGGGGAGGCCACGTCCGGGTCCCGTGCTCAGGAACAGCAGCTGGGCCTCTCGGAGCTGCTGGGCTGCACACCACAGGCCGCACAGCCCTGGGGAGAACCTGGTCACAGGACCCAGCACCTGGCCCCGTCCACATGGTGAGGACGACGAACACATCCGCCTCAAGCACCACAGGCCACCAGGTGAGCCCTCACGCTGCGCAGCCGCTGGAATCTGACAGGTCTCTATGTCGAGGTCACGCCAGCTAGCACAAAACCCTGCGCCACGCAGCCTCTACTTAAATGCTTCGAACCATGGATTTCAGGTTGTCCCAAATGTCCATGTCCTTGCCGCCGGCTCCCCAGTCTCTCCCTACCACACACACGCACACATTCTCCGGGAATCATCCGCCCACGCTGAGAACAGCACGATTATCCCCTCCCTTCGAGTGGGTGCTCTACCTTTACTAATAGAGCCCACTTTACACGGGCTTTCCAGGTAGCCTTGTACTGGCAACTCATGCTCAGGCCGACAGACAACGACCATCTGTTTACCCTCACTGACTATGTGGGGTTTTGTTTCGTTTTCTTTTGTTTTCCTTTTTCGCCCGGTCACAGGTCTTGGCTTGTCTTCCTGCCATGGTATATCCTGTTCAGGGGCTCTGAATGGGCCAGCACAGAAAACGGACAAGTAGCTCTGGAGACCGACTGCAACGCATTTGAACCCAGCTCCGTCCACGGCCTTGAGTGAGTCGCTTTGCCTGAGTCTCCTCATCTGGAAAGGCCACTCACGGGACGAGGCAGGAAGGAGCCACACTGGGTTTGCAGGTGTGTGGGGTGTGGCGGTACCCGCAGGCTGCGGCCTGGAGATGAAAGCCGCTTGCTCAGGCCCAATTTCCCCTGAATGAGAGAAAGGGAAAGGGAGGCGGAACACAGCTCCGCCCAAGCCAGAAGCCAGTGCCCCGCCAGGTGGTGAGCTCCCGACACCGGGGGTTGAAGCAGAGCACGGATGAGTTGCCACTGGGCTCAGAAAGGGCACGTGAGCATCTACCAGGTACATCACGGGGAGACTCTTGAAATCCCAAGAATCCAGGACTGAGGTACAAAGCAACGCTCAGAACCAGACAACCCCAACTTCCAGCTGTAGAAGGGGCCTCCTTCTGTTTGGTTTATGAGGTCCTCCAGGTGGCGACCCGGGAAGGGGCTGCGAAGGGGTTGGCACTGCCTAACCTCATGGCAAGGACTCAGCCCCCACCAGGCAGGGACTGTGCTTTACGCTCCCTCCCCCAGGCCCCAGGTGCGGGGGCAAAGCTCGGAGAGGCCCAGGGACTTGCCGGCGCCTCCCAGCCTGTGCTCTCCGGGTCAGAATTCACACCCGAGCCAGAGTCTCCGTCCTCCTCCGGGCACCCTGGGAGCGGGTGAGCCAGACAGATCCCTCCCCAGCAGCCTGAGCACAGCTCCGCCTCCGCCTCCCCACTTCCCTTTCTCAACAGCCCCAGACAGCGGGGTGCAGGCAGTGGGGGAGCAACTCGTTCCCACTTGCCAGGTGAACAGCACCAGCCAAGGCCACAAACAAGGCGACCTTGGGGCCTGCCGGAGAGGCCCAGCTCCTGCCCCAGACCCTGGGAGGCGGACAGGGAGAAGCTGAGCCCTGAGCTCCGCCTGTGTGCCAGGCTGAGCCGGCCACACCCTGTGGGGCGCAGCTGTCGGCATGAGGACGCTGCTGCCTCTGTCCCACACCAAGGCCCTCTCGGGCCCGGGTTGGGGGCACCGGGTCCTGCTCCTGACCTCCCAGCACCTGCCCCTCCCCCGACACTGGGAGCTCCGGGACGGCAGCTGGGCCAGGAAGCCGCCCACCACCCTGCTGCTGCCCCGCGTCGCTCCGGCCTCAGCTCCCCTGGATCGGGAGTCCCTCTGTCTACACCTGGAGGCCCCGAGGCTAGAACTCCTGCAAGCTGCGGGCCGTCACACGTGGCTGCCAGGGCCTCCTCTCATGCAGCCACCAAGCTGTGCCCTGCCCATTAGAAGATGCATGGTTCCTCTAAGTCCCCCAGGCAGACCCCAATCTCGGGGAGAGGCCCAGAGCCCCGAAAGTCTAGGTTTTCAGACTTCTGTGGGGAGCAGGCCTCCCTGCTCTGTGAGGTTCAGACAGCCTCTGCCACCCAGCTGTCCCCCTACACCAGAAGCTCACTGCCTCTTCACCCTCCACAGGCGACACTGCGCCTTAGAGCTGCAGGCTGGTGTCAGAGGGCCCCGGCCAACCCAGCTCTGTGCTCCCGAGTCAGCCACAAACCTCTCTGGGCCTCAAGATCCGTACAAGAGTCTGGGTGACCACTCACTGGACCTGCCTTGGGCCCACCTTTGCGGGAGATGAGAAGGAGGGGCAGGTACTATGGCCTCCCTCGCCCCCAGGAACACCGAGCACCCGGGCTAGTCAGCACCACCGCTGGCCCGCAGGGGAAGCCGGGAGAGCACGGAGCACACTGGGTACGTGGGAGCTTCCCCACGGAAGAGACGCCACTCGGGGTCGACGTCATGTGCAAAGGCCCAGGGGCCTGACCGCGCAGATAGGTGGCGTCCCTCCGGGGAGGCTGTCTCTCCCCTGAGAGAGGGGACTGACCAGCGGGGGAGCGAGGCCCTGAGGGAGCCGGGGACCAGCCCCAGCCCCCGGCAAGATGTGCACGGTCAGGTCAGCTCGGGCCGGCCCTCGCTCCCCGAGGGCCGCCCAGCCCCGCTCAGCCCAGCCCTGGCCGCCCCGCACCCCGCCCCCCTTTCCACCCATTCCTCTGCTCCTCCTCAGCCTCAGTTCCCCGCTCTGCTTCCCTAAGCTGAGCGGGGCAGGAAGCGGCCGGGGGGACAGAGATGTGGTTTCTTTGCTGGTGGCTCCGGGGAGCTGCAGCTTGAGCTGAAGAGAGCAAGGCCACCCAGAAGGGCCAAAGGCGGTGGAGATGATGGGTCGGGGTGACACTGAGCGCGGCCAGGGTGACGGTCGGGCTGGGCCCTGGGCAGGGGGAGAAGCTTCGTGGTGCTGCTGGAGCCGACAGGCAGCGACGGAGGTGACCAGGCAGTGGGGTGGCCGGTGACAGCGAACGTGGCAGGGGTGGTGGGAGTGACACCAGCAGCGTCCCGGGAGGAGGGCACGGACACGGCAGGGGCCGTACTGTGCTGACGTAGATGGTCATCGAAGCGGGGACACGGCTGGGTGGTGGCGACGGAGATCGTGGGGGTGGGGTTCTAAGTTCCAAGGCCAACCCTCTCCCCGGAAGACGGCTCACCCAGCTTCACCGGCTTCACCGCGGACCTGTTCTGGCCTCAGACCTCCCTCCCTCCCTCTGTGGCCTCGAGGTAAAAGGTGAACAGTCTCCGAGTGTCCCTGCAGGGCCCTTCCCCGTCTGCTAACTTCAAGATGGGTCCTCCCCGCTGTCTGAGGCCAGGGGCTCTGCCTTTGTGACTTGGCACGGTGGCTCACCTCACCCAACAGATAACACAGCTGGCAAGCTGGTCCAGGGCCATGCCCTTTCCTGTCACTCATCTCAAGGCATTATTATGCCCACCTTGTCTCCGGCCCTGCTGGGGGCTGCCTGGGCCGCCCCACCCTGAGGCTGTTATGTTTAGAGGCTATTATGGCGTCCTCCTCACCTTCCCCATCTCCTGAGGGTCCTGCAAGGAGGCCTGGGAGCAGACTACAGCCCGACGTGTCAGCGGAGAGAGGAAGCCCCCCTCCTCTTCCACACTTCCTTCCCTTACCCTTATCAGGGGCTCATCAAGGGCTGCTGGGTGGGGGCCGTCGCCCCACTTCACTGTCTCCCAGCCACCTTTCCACTGAGCCGGATACTATCAAGACACCCCTGTCCCAGGATGGCACCCGCAGCTGCCACCCGGCCAGCTGCCTTCAGCCGCAGAGCCAGCCCCGCTCCTCCTCTGTGGCTCTCACGTCCTCCCCCACGGCCAGCCCTGACGTACCTGCCCTCCTCTCCCTCCACTCAGGCTCACAGACCTTGGCCTCGGATGCCCTCTAGGGCCCCCACCAGGCCACTTACTTCTCTTCCCCAGTTTCCCCAGCTACAGAAGGGAGAGCAGCCACCCCCCCGGGAGAGCAATTGTAAGGGCTGAGGGAAGTGACATCTGTCCACTGCTGACCCCAGTGACTCCAAGAGACAGGCCGGCAGCTGGGCACCACCACGGGCCCACGGGCCGGGACCCTTTTGTCACAGCCCAGCCCCTCCCCGCAGGGAGACCTGCAGACTCACCCTGGGCGGCTCGCGCCCTGAAATGCTGCCCCCGGTGGGCGGCACAGCTGCCTGCACAGGGAGGCGCAGCCCAAGCGGAACTGCTGAGAAAGGAGCCGCATCCGTGGGTCTCTGCAGCTGCTGGGGCTCCAAGCTGGGGGCGATGGGGGTAACGCTCGGCCCTCACCCCACGGCCGGTCCTGGCCTCGTACCTTGTGAGAGATCCTCGGGACGAGCCCTGGGGCGACCAGCACGTCTCCACGGGTACACGACGCACAGCTTACAGGGTGGCCAAAATAAGACCGACGGCTGCTACCACCGGGTCTGGGAGGGCTGAAGGGGCGACGGCCAGACCCTCTGTGAGCCTGCAGGTCAGCCACGGCGACACACAGGGCCCCAGCGCGGCTGGCAAGTTGGAGAAGCAGCCGCATGTGCAAAGACGGAGAGCAGCAGAGCATAGCGGTGCCCGCGGGGCTTGGCACCTTTTACCACCAAGAGAATAGGACTGGCTGCACCTGGAGTCCGGCTGCCGGCTCGGGTCTGGGGGTCTCGGAAAGCCTGTGCAGTGCACACACCCACCCAGGAGAGAGGCAGGGTGGGCTGCTGGGCTGAAGTCCCCAACCCAGGGGGGCGCAGAGCCCCATGGGGACCTCATCCAATCTCCTTTTAGGGGCACCGCACGCAGACTCAGAGTTGGCCTCCAGGCTCAGCCCAAGGCCCTGTCACCCCCGCTTCCTGAACACCCACCCCCAGCCCCTCACCCCCAGGCCTCAGCTGCCCCAAGGACCTCGAGAGCGAAGATCCACAACGGTGACAGTGAGTGTTTTTCCCTCCTATTATGACTGCGCATGCGAGACCTGCCAGGTGCTCCTGGCCCGGCTGTCAGAGGCGGCTTCTGTGTGACCCCTCTGCCTGTCTGACAGGTGACGTCCGCAGGTGTGGGGCCAGGTTCCAGAGAACAGGATCCCCAGGTGGAGGCCGCGCCTGCCCTGTCTCTTCTAGACCAGGGCCATGGGCTTGTTCTTTATCTACCACCAGAGTTGCTCAGCCCTTGGAGCCTCAGTTTCCCTCTCTGTACCCTGGATGCCCTCACCGTGGGGGAGGGACTCCTGTGACGGAGAAGACACTGAAACTGCAAGATTGTCCCGGCCACTCCCAACCAGCTATACCCCACTTCCTGCCTCACAGGGCTCTGTGCCCCATTTGAAGCAGAGTGATACCCCCTGGGAGGCCAGTGCTGGCCTCACGGTGAGCTCAGAGCTGGTTCCAGGCCGCTGCTCTGGGCTCAAAATAAAAGCCTCATTTCCTGGGTCGCTCTGGCCCAGGCGGTCACTGAGCAGCTTGGCCCTGCCAGCCTCTGCCCTCCAGCGAGAGCACATCTAAGGGTCCTCACTGTGGGGACCCTCGGGCTGATGCCCCTCAGTCATCAGCTAAGGTGACCGACAGCTAGGCCAGCACCCCCTTCTTCTCCCAGCAGCACTTGGGCCTGACCCTGTGACCAGGAAGTGGGAAGGAAATGGGGCCCAACCGAGGCTCTGGCCAGTCCTGATTTGGGTCACAGTGAAGTGACCTATCTCATGGCCCCTGGGTTTTGTGTAGCAGTAAGAGCCCAGCTTTGCCCTCAGGAGTCCTGCTCCTGGCCTCACAGAGCATCCCGGGTCCCACGGACATAGCTTCCTCGAGGGGCTGGTGTCAGCCGGAGGGTGGGGCTTGTGACTGGGCCTTTGGCCACGCACTGCGGAGGGCAAAGACTCTTACCCGGGCCCCCACCTGTCCTCCCCCAGGAAGGCACAGGACAGTGGAGTTGAAGAGCCAGGCCTCTGTCCAGCCTGGGGCCTCAGGCATGAAGGAAGCAGGTTTTCAAAGACCCTCACCGGGGGCCCGTCCTGGGCTCCAAAAGGAAGCTTCTATCCGCTCCCTGCTCATTTCACCTGCCTACGCGTAGGCTGCAGAGGCCCGAGGTAGCCGCCAGCCTCCTCCTCGTGGGCCTTCAGCGGGTGGGGCCTGCTGGGCCTCAGCTTTCTCATCACCAAAATGAGCAACGATCTCTCCTTGTAGCGTGAGGCCCAGGCCCAGGGCATCCCTCCCGAGCCAACCTCTCAGCTTCTCCAAACCCCACGGCCACCTGCCCGCTTCCCAGCCTGTGAGTACCCGGCTCCTTCCACCTGGTTGCCCACTACCCAACTCAGGGAGGGACCCCTCCCCCAGGAAGCCTTCCCCAAGCCCTCCCAGGCCTGCCACAGCCAGCAACGTCATCTCTCATCTGTCACAGCTTTTTCCGGCAGAATGGGCCCCTTCAACAGAGGAGCGGCGCAGGGGAGGAGCCAGGCGCCTCCCGGCTGAGACTGCTCAGAGACACAGCTCAGGAAGCCACACAGCCTCTCTGGCCGCATCAGGGCTCCGCTGTGCTTCCTTACTGGGAAAGCAGAGCATCCAAGCAAGAAGAGAGATCAGCTGGGGTGGCAGCCCAAACACAAAGCAAATCCCAGCACTCAGGAGGCTGAGGCAGGGGGATGCTGCGAGTTTGAGACCAGTCTGAGCTACAAAGCAAGACCCAGTGTCAATTAGAGACAGAGAGAGAGAGTCTCAGACCAACCTGGACAATTTAGGGGGACACTAGCCTTAGAAAGGGTAGGGATGTAGCTCAGTACCAAGTTGCTGGGTTCAGTCCCCAGCAGCAGATAAATAAATAAACAGCTAGAATCTGTCCCGTGGACAGAAATGTGTGATTCAGGGACATGTGAAGCCAGGAGAGCAGACAACGCTGTACCCGTGAGGAGCCCCCAGTACCCATGGAGTCTCTCAGGAGGCCGACACAGGGCCCAGGCACCCAGGAGGGCAGTGCTGGGATTTCCTTCCACCGGGCAAGGAGAGCAAAGGGTCATGGGTGGAGACCCCCGACAAAGGCTCCCTCTGTGCGATGCCAAGGTCGCCACGCCTCGTGTTGGCGGTATGTTCCTTCTGGGCCGGGCCTGGCACCAGTACCCGGGTTTCCTCCCAAATGCACACACCTGTAATCGCCGCAGTGGGAGGCTGAGGCAGGAGAAGTGCAGTGAGTCCAAGGCCACTCTATACTACGTGAGTTCAAGGCCAGCCTAAAGAGTGAGATCCGGTCTCAAATAAGTGCACACGATCACAGTCTTGACACACAAAAGTCACCAAAGGCTCCTCGAGCAGCCTCGAAACCATCAAGGTCACCAGGAGCGCGAAGAAACCATCCGTGCAAAAAGGAGCCCGCAGACTGAGGACTCAGTATCCTCGGTTTCTGCAGAGGGGCCTGGTGGGTCCCAGACGGCAGACAGCACCAGGAAGCCAAGGAACACAGATGAAGCCTGAGCTCTAGGGAACAGCAGCTCACCCGCCAACAGCCAGTCACAGCAACTGCGGCCCGCGGTGTGGACATTAGCGGGGGCCCTGAGCGTACAGCAGTTGGTCTGTACTCATTCACAGTTCTTCGAGAAATCTAAAACTGTACTAAACATGATCGGCTTATTTTTGAAAAGTAGTCCATCTAGCCAGGCACAGTGCTAGGTCCGTGCCTATAATCCTAGCTTTGGGGGAGGCTGAAGCAGGAGGATTAGAAGGCAATTTAGTGACCTAGCAAGACCATGTCTCAAAATAAAAAAGGGCTGAGGATGAGGATGTAGTTTAGGGTGAAGGTCCTGGATTTGGTGTTCAGGAACACATAACATGCACATGCACACGCGCACACACACACACACGTTTATTGTACCAAATACGGGAAAAGTAGAACATTCAAGATCACAACCCAGAGGCAACACGGTTAGCCTTATTGCATTTCCTCCCTGCTTGGTTTTGACGTATCCTGTTTCTACAGATGAAATCTGCATTTGGTTTTTGTTTTCGGGTTTTTTTAATCACAGCAGGTGTAAGCTTTTATGCTGACATGCATTTCTAAGATGGAATTTCAGAAGCACAGGACAGGAGAGGACAGGGAAGGAGAGATTTCTAGGCAAAGGCTCCCCTGGGGCTTCCCACCTCCTGCCACCAGTGAAAGACCCTCAAGGCTGCTGACCAGCCAGGACTGAGAGTCCCTGACTTCCTCTGCATCCAGTTGTGAGTGCCCAGAGAATACTCCCCGCACCCCCCAAGATCCTGGCCCACAGAGCCAGAAGCTGAGGACCTGGCTTCCCAAAAGCCGCTTCTAGTAATAACGTCCCCACAGCTCGGCAAAGCGTGGCACCCTCCCAGGACGTCAAGGGCCCAATTTAACCCTCCCCAGAGGGTTTGTCACATCCACAAATAGCTCAGAGTACAAGCCGTCACCCATGGCTGGCTCCAGATGACACCCAAGCTGGGCAATTGGCACATCTGCATGGTGGTGTCTCTTACCATGCAGATGTGCAAAACCTTGACAGTACACCTGCCACCCGATGGCTGGGCTGCGGGAAAGCCCCCAGCCCCTGCCCTTTCTGGGAAGGAATGAGGGGCTCTCAGTGAGGAGATAGGAAGAGCCGTGAGGCCCCCCGTCCCTGAGGGAGGACTCCCCCACTGAGTCAGATGAAGACCCCACCCAGGAATGACCAGCCAGGCCTGTGTCCAGCTTCTACTCTTCGGTTCTTATGTCTTCTCTGGCTCTAGAACATTCCAAGCTCCCCATGACTCGCATCACAGGCAGTGATTCTCTGGTGAGAGTCGTCCTTCCCCACATCGGGGGACACAGGGGCGGGTGGGACAGGGCTTCTGGCATCTGATGGGCACAGGCCAGAGATGCTGCTCACCTCCCTCCTCGCAGAAGAACTATCCAGCCCCAGATACCCATGGTGCACCAGATGGAAGGCCCAGATCCTTGGCTTGCCACTCAGAGCTCCGGTCTCCGCACCTCCTCCTCCAGCCTCCCGTCGAGGGCTGCAGTGGCTGCTGGACAAGTCCCCACACACCTCCACACGCCGTCTCTCCTCCCCTGTGCACGCTGCACCTCTGCCCACCGGGCCGGCTCCAAGGTGCGTCTCCCGTCCCTCGGCCCAGCTCTGTGCACGGGGCCTGCACCTCGCTTCGCTGCTCCCAAGTGAGGACCTGGCTAGGACGCCCGTGAGGAAATCTGCAGAGCCCCGCTGCACGGCCTGCGCGGGGGACAGTCACCGGGCGTCGGTCACCAACCAACACTGAAGCATCAGCAGCCAGACCATGAGGGAAGCTTCCGGCTGCTCCCCAAGTCAGCAGCACCGCGGCCAGCACCCGCATTCAACAGAGAGGACGGAGCCAGAGCCTCCCACAGACTCGTCACTCACGTGACCTGCCTGGACCCTGGAGGCCTCCACATCGGCACCCCGTGTAGCCAACCCAGACACCTCCGACTTGGACAGGGGAACCAGGCTGGGAGACAGGAGGGTCCGGGGCCACACCGTCAGGAGGGGGGCTGGGAGAAAGACACGAGGCCTCTCTCAGGGACACCTCTGCCTACCACACTGGCTGCTAAATGTGCTGCACTCCTGGGGCTGAAGGCCCAAAGGACTTCATGTGGGGACAGACAAGATGTCATGCGTCTCTCGGGCCTTGCATTGGCAGGAGCTGAGCCCCTCCTGAAACTGGGACCTGGAACCCGACAGTGTGGGTCCAAGTGCATTGACAGGGGGTGGCATGTCTGACTCGCCACCAACAAAGCACTCACTGGGTGCCAGACACTGTTCTGTCTGCTCTGTAAGTAGTAACTCCTTGACCCGCACAGCAACCCGATCAGGCAGGTAGTATTTCATTGTTTTTCAGAGGAGGAAACGGGCTCAGAGAGGTTAAGTAAGTCACCAAGGCTGACAGCTAAGAAGCAGGGAAGCCAGAGCTTGCTCACGGGAGTCCGAATGCAGACTGTCTGCCGAGCAGCACCGGCCACCAGCCCGGGAAGGCTGGCTGCTGACACAGTCCCTCCCCGCAGTCTGCAGCAGCCCACACACTGGAGGAAGCCCTTCCAGCCCGGAGAGAACTGTCAGCCACAAGGTCTGAGCCACCTCGCAAGACAACACTTGGGCCTGGGACAGCCGGGCATGGCCAGGAGGCGGGGATGGATCTGGGCGAGACACACAGAGGCCCTGACCTCCCACCGCCGAGTCAAGTGGGGAACCCGGACCCGAGACTGTGACTTCCCCAGGAAGCAAAGGCCACGCCAGGCTGTGCATCCCGCCCCCCAGAATGGCACCTCTGCTGCTCCTTTTCCCTCCACGGGAGCTAAGGCCAAGCGATCACCCTACACATCGGCACAGGGTCTCAGGCTGTCTTTGCCGGGAGGAGCCCGGGGCATGGCTGGGCTGAGAGGGGCGCGGGCTTAGCTACCTGCTTCCCAGTGGAAGCACAAGGAAGCACCTCGCAGCAGCCCCAGCCTGTCCAAGCCTGGAGGAAGGAATCGGACCCAGCCCAGGGCACCTCCTGGAACAAGCCCTCCCTGCCCTCCTCCCAGCTGCCTGCCTCAAAAGCACTTTTCCTTCCGCTGCTGCAGCTGCCATTCCGCTCCCCTGGATCTCCATGAGGCAGGAACTGAGAGCCTCAGAGGGAACATAAGCTACACTGGCCCGGAAGGAAGACTCTGCTCTACGTGGCTGTGCTGCACTTGCTTTCCCACCTGACAGAGGGGGAAACTGAGGCTCCAGTAGAAAAGGATTTGTCCAGGACCTCTGAGGAGCAGAAGACAGTAGTCCACCCCCTGGAGAAGCTCAGCAGATCAGGGGTCTCACGGACACACACGCACGGACACACAACCCCATGGTGGGCCACACTCACCACATGATAGATGGCCAGGGCAGTGGTGGCGACCCTGACATTGAAACAGCAGCAGATCTGGCGGATGGGGGCCGCGCGGGGGGCCATGGTGCTGTGTCCCCTCCTCTGAGGCACTGAGGGAAGGAGCCAACACCCAGAGCTGGGCTGAAAAGGGGAAGCTGTAGACTGCCCCCCTCGCTTCCGGTCTGCCCCAGACAGCAGGGGCACAAGCGTCACTAAGGGGCGGGGTGGCTGGGAAGGGGGGGAAGGACCACAGCTGCCTCGGGACTGGAGGCTCACTGACAGAGGGCCAGGGAGGACACAGCCCATGCCCTCGCACTTCCCCGAACCAGGGCTGGGCTGTACAGCGTTACCCACCCTGGCTTCTCACCACTGCCCTTGAAAGCCAGGATGGTGGCCGAACCCATAACTAAACAGAGTTAGGTGTGGTGGCACATACCTCTAATCCTAGCACTAGTGGAGGCTGAGGCAGGAGGATTTCTTCAAGTTTGAGGCCAGCTTGCACTACATAATGAGTTCAAGGTTAGCCTGGACTACACAGTGAAACTCTGTCTCAAAATAAACAAGTAAACAAAAACAAAAGGGGGGCTATGTGAGAATGTAGCTCAGTGGGAAGATCTTGAATTTAATTCCCAGCACTGGAGAAAAAAGAGGAAAGGAAAAAGAAACAAATCCAGAGAGGTCAAAACACCTGCTCCAAATCACACAGTACTAATGGCAAGATTCAAACCAGATCTGTCTAATTAGAAAACTATTGTCCACGAAATACTTTCCTCCTGTTCTAAGCATGAGTGTAGATTATTTCCTATGTGCCTCTGCTCAAGCCTTGGAGGGAAGTGCTGTTTCTATTCCTGTTTTACAAATGAAGAAACTGAGACACAGAAAGAGGAAACCATTTGTCAAGGTCACCCAGCAAGTTGAAGAAGGAGCAGGGATTTGAGCCAGGCTGTCTGGCTCGACACATGCCCCCGGAGACCACGTTGTCTCCCCTCTTTGTCCCCCACCCCAGCCTTGGGAGAACCAAGCTTTTCTAACCCTGCAGAGGTGGCTGCTCCGAGCCAGGACAGAATCACTGCTAAGCAGAGCTACCACCCATGTGCAGGCGCAGAGCGAGGCTCTTCCTCCAGCTGACCTGTAACTCCCCCTGCCATTCTGAACCCTTCCATTCAATTCCCTTTTGTGGGGCATCAAGACACCCTGATACAAGAAATTGGGATTTTTTTTCCCCTCACTCTTGGGAAAAGTCAGAATACATGAACTTTGACTACTAAGCAAGTTACCTTAGGCCCTCTCTCCCTTCTTAGCATTCCATACTGCAGTAAAGGAAGGGAATACAAAGCAAATACCTATAAGAAGTTTCTAGAAGACAAAAGAACCAGAAGCGCTGTAGGCCCCGCCCCTAAACTTGAATCATGGAGTTCGGATTGGATACCACAGCAGCCCATCATTTCTCTCCTAGGATAGGTTATAAAAAGTCTGTATGTTCTTCTGCCTTGGCATGAGTGGATCTGGTAGGCCCACAAAACTTGGCTGGTAGACTTGATCAAATCCTTTTCTATTTGTCTTTGAAGTCAAGGGAATTCTGTAAAACTGAGACCCTAGAAAACCAATTTTTTTCTTTCTTCATTTTCAACCCTGATTCTTTTCTTTCATGGATGTTGAGGAGACCTGACATCCTACCAAAGTGATGCACGATTTCATACTGTAAGAAGTGATGTGTGTTGTTAGCATTATGATTTGGCAAATCAGACCAAGTGTGGAACCAGTTCCCAAAGACAAGTGTGAAACACACTGATGGTGTGTGACACAATTTTAAGTAAATCAAGAATTCATATTTTTCACTTCGACAGTGATAAATTTATTTTATTTTTGTTATTTTTTAAATGGCTGAAATAGTTCTGACATTACAACAGAGTAGGTAGTGGGAAGATAGCAATGTCCTTACTGGCAGTGAGTCTATTCTTTGTATGACTATTTGCAGTAACCGTGATTCGTGCTGCTGATAATGAGTTTTGATGTTTTAGGGAGAGTATGATTTTTTGATGATTTCCCCCAAACGATTTATAAAATTCTATTTTTGAAGAGAAACATTTATTGATACATTTTAGATACACATAACAATAACATTCATCAATCAGGAACTTGTACCTGCATGCGATACATCTTGCTTCCTTTTTCCTTGTTCTCCTTTGACTCTTCTCCTCCTCATTTATAAAAACTTTTCTTCCATTTTTCCTTCTATTCTTTCTTTTTTTCTTGCCCCTTCCTTCCTTCCACCCTCCCCACTCCCTCATCCCCCTTCCCATTTGAACATTTTCTTCCCATTTCCCAATATCTATTATACATTTTAGTCCTCATTTCCACTTTTGGTTTTTCATGCCAAAGAAAAAATATGGTATTTAAACATGTATGTCTGATTTATGTCACTTAAGAGTATGTATGGTCTCAAGGTGCATCCACTTAGCTAGAAATGTCTCAAGCTTATCCTTCTTTACGGCAGAACAATGCAATAAATTTATTTCAAGTGTGCATTATAAACATATATAACTACTCCATGAATTCTGTGATTTTCCACTATAGGAGTAACACAATTTCATTTTAGAATATAGTTTTATGTAATTAAACCAAGAGGTAGTAAGCTGTTTAAAGAAAATACTAAAAGGGAGCCGGAGATTTAGCTCAGTGGTTCCAGCACCTGCCTAGTAAGCACAAGATCCTGAGTTCGATCCCCAGTAACCACATACAACAATACTGGGTGTGGTGACTCACGCCCACCAACAATCAGTACCACACACCACAGTGCAGGGCATGGTGGCTCACGCCTGTCATCCCGGCACTCAGGAGGCAGAGGCAGGAGGATTGCTAAGTTCGGGGTTTGCCTGGGCTACATAGTGAGCCCAGGGCTGACCTGAACTATACAGAGAGACCCTGTCTCAGAAAAAAAAAAAATACTAAGAAACCTCAGCATGCACACAGATGTGGCAGACAGCCACGGAGGCGGAGTGGGCACTGCTGCCTTGAGAATCGCAGGCCTGGGAAACCCCAGCTCCCCACTGAGCAGTTCTGTGATCTCAGGAAGGGCACTTGCTCTCTCTGAGCTATTGTTTCCACATTTGCTAGACAAGGGGACAGGAAGGCTGCGGTGAAGACGAAATCAGGTCACATGGCTGCGTCTGTTTGTTTCTTCCCTCCCTCCCCCCCATCTCCACCACTGTAGGGCCACCATTAGCAGCAGAGCTGGGATTTGAAGCCACCTCCCAGCACGTGCTGGGGCCCTTGCTCAGACCCCGTGGAACACAAGCCTGGCCTCCCTTCAGTTCCCTGAGCAGGGGGAGGGGGGATGGCTGTTATCCCCCCAATAGGAGCCTTTAGCCAGGGCCACTCCAGTAGAAAAATCAAGCAGCCCACACTTCCACACACATGTGCACACACACACACAACTCCTAACCCTTGAAACCTGTGGTGTGCAGTTGTGTCCATCATCTTACATGGCAAAGGAACCTCACAGGTGTGAGTAAATCAAGGTCTTGAGATGAGGAATTTATCCTGGATTATCCAGAGAGCCCCAGTGTGATCAAACAGGGCCCCACGAGAGAAAGAGGGAATGTCTGACTCAGGAGTATAAGAAGATGCCACAGGACTGGCCCTGAAGATGGGGGGAGGGGCGCAGGCCAAGAAACCCAAGTGGCTTCTCGAAGCGTTTTGAAAGGGTCAGGAGACCAGTTTTTTTCTAAAGGCTCCAAACCTTATCTTAGCCCATGAAGAACCATGCTGACATTCTGGCCTCCAGAAGACACATTCGTGGCAGATAAACTCGCAATCGGTGGCCGTGTGTCTTGGCAGCAACAGGAAATGAGTACAGCAAGCGTCATTGTGCCACTGGAGCCCCAAACACGGTCCACGGAGTTCACAGTCTCATCCACACATGTGCACTCCATGACTTCCTCCCTGTGGAAGCCAAGCAAACCGTGACCTCAGTTCTTCCTGCACACGGTGGGGGTGACACTAGCACCCACTCCTGGGTGAAGATCAAATACGAATGTGTACATTCAGGAACAGTACTAATCACCCCATATTCATGCTCTGCCCTTTTCATTACAAACCACATGCTCTGAGCTCCCTCTGCACTGAGCTAAACCCCAGCCCTTTCATGTTTTATTTTGTGACAGGGTCTCGCTAGTGACTGAGTGGTGGAAGCCAAACTCGAGTTTGTGATCCTCCTGCCTCAGCCTACCAGAGTGCTGGGATTACAGGTGTCCGTCACCATACCCAGCTCCAACCAAGTTTTATACCCTTCCTGCTGACAGGTGGACTCCTGGGAAACTCAGACCACCCCTCAACTCATTAGCCTAAGAAGAAATGGTCTCCATTTTCATAGCCATGACAGCCTGAGTCAAACTTACTTGGGAAACTATCTTTGCAAACATTATCTCTGACCCAGGAATCTACTATGACTCCCCGACTTTGAGATTGATTCCATACCCTGAAAAGTCATCTTTACCCAGAAAAGTCTGTGCTTCTGGCTGACTGTCCTGCTCCATCGTTTTCCCATCGGGGCATATTAATATTTAAACATTCATCTTAGTTTCCTCAAAGGCAGAATTACTTTTGTGCTTTCTTTGTGAAGCCAGAGATCATTATTGGAACTTCCCTCCCCACCCACAAGCCTCGAGGTAAAAATAGAAGGGCCTACTCTGTCAGGCTTCATGTTTAAACAAAGGATCTGGGGTCATGTGTCTTTTCAATTAATCCAGGGAAGGCGTTTGGGAGGGCCGGGGTCACACACGGTCTGTACAATGGGGACTATTTTGATTGTGATTGTCGCTAGGATTGTCTCTGTCCTCAGCTAAACTCTTCCCCAGGGGAGCCTCCCCGCCCAGCCAGGAGGAAAGAGAGGGCAGTGTTGATATGCTGACCCCAGGGCAGTGGCCTGCCGCAGGACACACAGCTGGCCAGTGACGGAGCCTTTTAGACAGCAGATTGTCCTCGGGGACAGCGGCCGGGGCGGCCGGGGGCTGCGTTTGGGGCTCTCCCTGCTGCGGGTCGTCCTCCTGCCCGGCCGCTGCTCCGTGACTCCTCCCCTGCCGCCCTCACCGCACACGCTGGCCTGGGGGTGACCGACCCGCAGGACTGAAGCCAGGACCCGGGAAATGAAGGAAACTGCAGCCAGTCCCTCCTCGCTCCTGCCCCGCCCGCTCACCAGGGCTCGCTCTCATGGGCACTGGGCCGCTGGGCTGCCCACCACCACCTGGTCCTGTGGGCTGGCTGGACAAGGACACCCACCGGCCTGGGCAGGGAGAGCCGGGCCCCCCAAGGGCTCCTCGCTGAGGTTGTCTGTGGCTCTCAGCCTGGCAGCGCAGAGCAGATGGCACGCAGGCATAGTCAGGCCTTACCCTCATCCATGTTGTCTCAGATGCTGACTAACCGCCCCCAGGGCGATGGCACCAGGGTTGGGAGGGGACACTGGGCATGGCCAGGAGAGCCACGCCAGGGCCATGCCACCAGCGCCGCCCAGAGGGAGGAAAGCCAGCTCCCCCCAGGCTCCCTTGGCTTGTCACAGCCTCCGGGGCTGCTGGAAGGGACAGCACCCAGGCTCACCTGAGGCAGCACCCTCTCCCGAGTTGACGGCCCCGCTCTGAGACAGAAACGCATTGATCCGGGGCCTTAGGAGGCTGGTGATAAAAGTCGCACACCTGCCACTGACACCACAGCACGAACAATCTCATAGGGCATTTCCCCCAGATAGGGGATTTCTGTGTAATCAAATAAAACAACAACAAAACCGCCAAACAATAAAAGTGATAGGTCGTGCTCTTAGGAGAGGTTAAAAATAAAAGGCAAGACAGAGAAGGAGTGCTTCAGCCAAGGTGCTATTAGAGCACTTCTAGGAAACTAGTGTTTCCTGGTCTCAAGGGGTGGCCCCGGGTGCATGCCTTCCTTCCACTGTCCTAAATCTCTTCTTCCCGCCAGAAGGGAAGACGTGCTGCCCGGAGAACAGCAGCCACTTTGGAACTGTGAGGGCAGAGACGGTCCACACAGGCGACATCAGGAATGGAGCGACGGACGAGCCCTGCACCTGGTGGCATCAAGCAGCCTCTGTCTCGGGCCCCATACTTCCTTCCCCTGGATATCTTGTAACGTGAGAAACTATCTTCTGACTCTCTTCAACAAGACTCAACGAGACCCACGTGTTAGGTGTTCAGACATCGCCAGGACCGAGACACGCGAGGCCCCTGCTGTCAGCAGGAATGTCCCAGCGGGGGAGCCAATAACAGCACCAGGCATAGACACAGTCACCCCGGCGAGGGCCTTTCTCACTCTGCCCCGCTGCCTCCGGCTTCTGGGCTTGACTGGAGCACACGTTTGCTGTGGGACTTCGGCACGGTCACGCTTCAGACTCGAGCCTCTGTTTTGCCATCTGTATCTTCAGGGAGGGCCCCAAATCCACGCTGTGAGCCGAGCCCCTTCTCAGCCAGGCGCAGGGGCCAGGCGGTCCCTCCGAGCAGCCGCAGCCAGCCGGACCCTCCAGCCAGGCCGGTCGAGGCCCTCACATTCCTCGGCGCTGGGTAAACAGCCGAGAGGCCTCCCGCCCCCCAGCCCCACAGGGACACCTATAAATTGCAAGCAAGTGCTGAGAGGTCTATGCCCGGCAGCTGCGAGCTGAAGAGCCTAATTGTGACTGCGGCCCCTCCCTAGCAGCACTGGGCACAGCCTCCCGGCAGGTTGGGAGGCGCAGCTGTGAGGGAGCCACCCCTGCCCCAGTCCTCAGGCCACCATCCCTGCCAGCAGCCCCTGCCCCATCGGCCACTGAGCCTCTGCCCCTGTGTGGCACACACAGGGCGACCTCAGACTTCCTTCTGTGTCCCCACAGCCAGGGGCTCGGCCTCAGCCTGCTCCACCTCCTCCCCTTCGCCCCCGCCGCCCTGGGGACTCGGGGTCCCTGTCATCTCTCAGGTCCTTCCGTCTTTCTCCTGCTGTCCCCTCCCTGTCCCCACCTCGGCCACCTCCCTCGGGCTTGTCTGGGCCAGAAGATGAACAGACCAGAACGGAGCAGGCTCCAGGGCCTGCCGGGGCACCCACTCTGCTCCTGCTCCGGCTCGGGGCCTGGGGGCAGGGATCTGCTCCCACACCCCGACCTCACGGCCTCTGTCCTCTAAGGAACACGGCGAGTGGGCTGGGCCGCCAGTTCACAGCTGTGTGCTGAGCAAGGAAGACTGTTTGGCAAAAGAGGGACCAGCCAGGACATGTGTCTGACTGAAGGCCGCACCGCCCCAGTGACGCTGCACAGGCCCCAGACATAGGCCCTTGCGGGTGCAGGGAGGGCGCCTGCCCAGAGGGACGGGGAGACTCCATGCCACTCACTGTAAGGCGAAGCTGTTCTGTGCTGTGCCCTGCTCCGGGGAGGCAGCGTGAAGTCTGGCGTGGCAGTAGCTGCTTCATTTATTCACTCAGTGAACCCAGAGTCTTTATTGAGCGTCTACTGTGTGCAGGCTACTGGTCCCTGGTGGTACAGTGGTGACCACACAGAGCTCAATGCTGGTCTTTGTCCATACTCTGTGCCCCTCAGGCGAGGCCACAGCTGGCAGCCCAATGACTCCTCCAAAACCCAGGGGAATGGAGGGACAGCAGTAACCACAGCGTTAGGAGAGCATCTCAGGAACAGGCGACGATACCTCGTCTTAGTAAAAAGCATGACCGAGATGACACCAGTGGCACCAGGAGCAGGACAGTCCACAGGCGCCTGAGGGGGACAGACCTGGACTCCATCTCAGCTCTGCCCAGGGTCGGTCTCATCGCCTCTCTGGGCCCTGTTCCCTCGTGGGTAAAATGGAGGTTAACAGTCATTGGCCTTTTCTTACAGAGTCACTGCAGACTCAAGCGTGAGGGACTCAGACTGGACGGGGGCCGTGAGGCCTGATGCCTCCCCCAGCCTGCCACCTTCCCCTCTGCCCTTCTGGACAAGCCCTGCCTGGCTTGAAAACCTCCCGTGGCTCCCTGTGGCCTTCGGGGGCCCTTCCTTCCTGACTGGCCACAGAGCCTTGAGTCTCTGTGAAACAACAGTTGACCCTCTGCCTGCTGCTTCCCGGGGAATCCAAGGTCGCTGTGGCCCAGCCCAGTCCCAGCACCTCCTCTGCTCCCCAAGGGGCCGGCCATGCTCTCTCCAGCCCAGGGACACCTGGGCCAAGGGGGGTTGGAGGTACACAGCCTGATGAAATCGGCTCCAGCCCCCAAGCCCCTCAACTGGAGGGAAGTGTGGGAGCATCTGTGGTTGGAGAGGCGCCATTTCCCACCCAGGCCATCTGACATCAACACTCTCCACCACCCCGCTGCTCCACCGAGTGACGGGGCCACATGCCCCTGCCTGGGAGGAGAGGGGGCTGGGCCCTGCCACAGAGGGTTCCCCGAGATGAGATGACAGAGAAAGCCAGGGCGTCCACCATCTCAGGCTGATGGAGAGCAGTGGTCACGTGTTCACCACGTGAGCGAGGAAACTTCGCCCCCAGGCACGAACTACCAACTGAGAATGGGGACGTAGCTCAGTGGTGCCGCTCCTGCCTGGCAGGGGCAGAGTGCTGAGTTAGATCCTGGGCATGGCGGCCGGGGCGGGGTGGGGCTGAGATAACAGTGAGGGGTTGGGTTGTGTCCCCCAGAACACATTTAAAACAGGGTTCAGGTGTGAAATCTTGTGTCTCCTCTACCACACCCCAGGACCTCTGAACGCCTCTCAGGACTGGAGAGAACTTGGCATGTGAACAGTGCGGACCTCCCCTCCCCTTCCCACTTGCTGTCACCTTTCAGGACAAGGCCCACGAGCCCCTGTCTTTGTGGGTAATGCCCACCTCACTCCTCACCTTTAAGCACTGACGTGTGTGTGTGTGTGTGTGTGTGTGTGTGGTTTGTTTACGGTACCGGGGATCAAACTTGGGCCCTTGTGCGTCCAAGGTTGGCGCGGTACCACTTGAGCTAAATCCGAGCCCTAAGCACTGACTTTTGAACACATAACAAAAGCACAGGATACAAAGTTGAAAACATACGAGAGTGTGTAAAACGAAAAACAAGTATCTAGCCTGTCCCTGGCGGAACGTGTCACCCTGCCCTACCTTTGGTACAGGCTAGCACTTGGCCTCTGCGGCTCCTTTCCAGACATTTCCATATACACCAACACGTTCCTTCATGCGAGTTCCTAGTTGTATGGTCCTCTCGCCGTCTGTTTGGACATTATCCATCTAATTCCATGCTCTGCATACTACAAATGGGGTGCTGTAAAGCGAAGAGGAGTTTATGTGGCTCTGGGCACTGGAGGCTGGGGCGTGGCACCGGTGCCTGGAGAGGGTCCCTTTCTGACACCATATTGAAAGAAGCGGCTGGTCTCCCTCCCTTTTATTATGAAGCCACTAGCTGGGCCCACCCCACGACCTCAGGCAATCCCAGTCACCTCCCCAAGGCTCTGCTCCAGAGGCCACACGCACATGAATCTGAGGATTCGGTTTCCAACATGTGAAACGCGTTCCGGTCATAGCAGGACACTAGATTATTTCCAGTCTTTTACGGCTCCAGCAACAGATACTATCATGTAGGCTGTTTTCACCTGTTTCAGTCCATGTGCAAATTAGATTCCCAAAAGTGGAAGTGTCAGGTCAAAGGGTATGCGCGCTCCAATCTTGATAAATATTAGCACATCACTCTTCCTAGAAGTTCAGCGTGCGTTCCCAGCAGCGATGAAGAGGACGCTTGTTTCCCACAACCGCAAAACGCAGTCATCAAACTTCGTCATCTTTGCCTATCTGATAGGTGAAAATGTTCTCCACTGCAGGTCATTTCTTTTTAGAAGTAAAGAATACATGTGGTTAGGAACCATTTGTATTTTCCTTTCTAGAAACTGCTCTTATCTTCTGCCCATTTTTTTTCTGCTTATTGGTTTTGTTCTTACTGACTTAGAGGTGTTTTTTGTATATTAAGAAGATTCAACTTTGCTCGTAATGCAAGTTGTAAGATTCTTTAGGTTAATGGATTTTCCCATCATCTTTCTTTCTTTCTTTTCTTTTTTTTTTTTTTTTTTTTCCTGGTACCGGGGACCAAACTCAGGCCCTTGGGCTTCCAACATAGCCATGGTACCACTTGAGCTAAATCCTGGGCCCTTCCCGTGATCTTTAAAGGGCACTCGACCATATCGATAATTCACTGTAACAGTATCCATTATATGATTATAAAGGCATACCTGCCTGTACAGCTTCAATACGTTCAAGCTATTGTGGAATCATTCCCTCTTCTGAAGTACTTATGTGTCCTGGTATTTACCGTGTCTTAGGCCCGAATATACCATCTCCCCGTCCTAGTCGGCCACTGGTCTGAGTTGGAGGCTCCGGCAGGCTGGGCGACACTCAGCAGGCCATGGCTGTCCACACACATTTGTCTCCTGACATGTGCCCGGCTGAGCCCTGAGTTTCCAGTACGACCATAAGACCAGATGTTGTGCTGAGTGAGGCCCTGGAACTCGATCATGTTTTACCTGCTTTGTGTCCAGATTTTTCCTCTAGGCCTCAGTTTACCCCTGTGATCTTCACTGCGCAAAGGGAGTATGAGATGCTCTTAAGGCCCCTCCTATCCCCCTCTCTCCCACTCTTCAAGTGAGTCTGCCAGTCTAGGCCTTGCAATCAGGGAACACTTCCAGATGAGGCAGACTTCGAATGAGGCCCACACTGGCCGAGGCACGATCCAGCCTGGAGCCAGGATGCACATGGAGTGCCAGCATGGTCGCACACCATCTTAGCTGGTTCAGTCGTCTTCTCCATCAGCCACAGATCCATAGCCTCACTCTCCCACTTCACAGATGGGAAAACCAAGGCTCTGAGAGGTTGGATGTTGTGCCCAGCCACTGAGAGTCGTAAATGGCAGACCAGACTCAAACGCTGGCCTTAAGTGAGCTGAAGCGAATTCTTCGCCCTTCAAGGGAGGACACACAGGGGCAGGGGGTGCCCTGTGGCCTGAAGGGGGTGCGTGTTCCCACCCTCACCTGGGTTGAGAGCTAGGAGGCCCAGGCAACAGGACCACAGACAAGGCAGCCGGCAGGCGGGTGCAACACCACTGGGCTCAGGGGCCGACAGGAGCCATCTGCTGCCAGGCCCGGCTGGCCACTCCCTGCTCCTCAAGGCCACATGTCACAGCCCGACCTGGCAGCGCCCATCGGGACCCGGCACCCATGGGGGTGGGGGTTGACTGAAGGGAGAGCAGGTGGAAGCGTGGCGGGGACGTGGCTGAGGACGTGGCCCCACACACTGCTCTGACCTCACTCGCCCATAAAGGCTCAGGCAGAAGCCACGCGTCCCAGCTCCACAGTCCCCACCTCTCCCTCCCGCCCCATCACGGGCTTTAGCACACAGCTTCCTGATCCTCAAGGACCCGGCTGAGCAGATGCACAGGTCACAGCTGGGCACGCGCAGGGAGTAGGGACTTCGAATTGAACCCCCGGAGTCTCGCAGCACAGTCAGATGGAAGAGTCTGGAGCTCAGGACTCCCGGCTCCCAGTCCAGCTCCTGACCAGCCTCCCGCCCACAGAGTCCATGGTGGGAGGAAGCCGACACGCCCCAAGGGGAAAGAAGGGAGATAACAAAGACGTGTTTTTCTGGAGGCCCCTCCGCCCTGTGACTCGGGCAAGCTCCCGTGCGCTCCCGGGGGACCAGCCGCACGTTCCTCCCGCTCCGCAAGAGCCGACAGACTGTTTGCTCTGGCGACGGCAGGGGCCGTGTTTGCTCTGGCCGGGCCCCAGCCTCACCTGCGCCCCTCTGGGCTTCGCGCTGGACCGGGCCAGGGACGCAGGCCTCGGAGGCGGGGGGCACAGAAACCGCAGGCCCAGCCACACTCCCGTGCCATCCGCTCCTTAAAGCTGCTAGTGTATTTTTAAAAACAAGACCTGCCCAACCACAGTTATAAAACTTACAGCCTTTTTTCTTTCATGTTGAATTTCAGAAATAAACTCTTTTAATACACATGCAATACACACACAGGCTCAAACACACACACACGATATCATAACCACATGGGAAACAGATGAAAAATTTAAAATTAGCCCTTGGGGAAACAGCAGATTCCAAGGTCTAGCCAGGGAAGGTACAATATCAGCTCAGAAGATTGCTTTGTGCAGAAAAGTAAGGAGGGACACAGAGAAAGATGGAGACACCTTTGGGGACAAGAAGCCAAGAAGAGACCCGGAAGTTCAGACTGATAGGAATAAATAAAGAAAAGACATGTGTGAGAATGTCACCCACGATGTCACAAGGCACCTCATCACCCAAGTCCTTTTCCAATCAAGGTGAGGAAGTGTGACTTGACCGCGGACACGCCTGAGGCTGGACCCCAACAGACGCTGTTGTACCTCAGCAGCTACGTAGCGAATAAGAGCCTCAGACGCCTGGTGGAGATGGTGAGGTCAGCGTCACTCTGTAACGGTCCACCCTGTCCAGCTGAAGTTGTCACCTGTCCACCCCGGCACCAGACCAGCAGACGGAACAATCTAGAACACAGCTGCCCACCATCTTCTAGAGTCGAGGACGAAGAAGAAGCCATGAGTTCCCGTTCCAAGTTGAAGGAGGCTAAAAAGTCAGGAAGGCGTCACAAGGGGCAGTCCTAGGACCCCAGGGGACCCAGAGGGAGCTCAGCGCTGACGTCATGATTGCCTCTCCACAGCGCCTGTGTCCGGGGAAGCAGACACTCGGGGTATTACGTAGGGACGAGGGACCGTGCCAGAGGCCTGTGGAGGTTTAACTAACGGTCAACTTTGACTCTCTTGGGAAAGTTCACCCCATTCAGCCGCCACCCCATCAAAGTGGACGCGCTCAGTCTCACGTGCTGTCCTCAGCTGCTGCGAAGTGAGGGCTCCACCTGTCTTGCCTTGGGCCCCAGATGACCTGGGCAGGTCCCTTCGCCCTCTGTAGTTAAGAAATCCACCAGCACCACCTTCTCCAGGATTTCCTGTTTCTCTTCTGACCCGTGAGGGGACCCTGTGAGGGGTCACACAGAGGAAGCCCCGTCTCGAGAGTGTGTGTCATCATTCGGGAGACACAGGCCAGCCTGAAGGAGGCCTTCTGCACACTCCCAGAGGGCCAGGACACCGGGCTCTGGCAGCACCTTGCAGGCTCGGGCTCGAGCCTCTGGCTGGGGACACGGACACCTGGCCACTCAGCCACAGCCCACTCGGCCTGGGCTGAAGCGGGCAGCGGGAAAGTCGCCGAGCTGTTCTGCATGGGGGCAGTGTGCCCCGTGATCGCTGACTGAAGGACCCTTCCCCTGGCCTTGAGGCTATCATGTGCAGGCAGCTTCCCAGAGGGCAATGTGGTTATTTGATATTTTCATTTTTCTTCAGGTCAGGATGCCGCTGCCTGCCCCAGAGACTGCACCGCCATTAATAAGCTGAGACATTTCATGGCTCTGTGCCCACTCCACCCAGCTTGGGCTCAAGGGTTCTAGGACATCGGATTCTGGCCACTCACCAGCCCCAGAGCCCACAGAGCTGAAAGGAGGGTGCATTAGGCCCCCTCACTGGGACAGGTGTGTTTGGATGAGGGCACGGTACCCTGGCCAGGGTATCCTGAAATAGTTCAGACGGCCAGAGATGGGAGCGAACCCTCCGTGGAAAATTTCTCTTAGTTGCTCATGTGTGTGCGGCCGGCCAGACCCCGACGGCTCCAGCAGCCCGAGGAAGAGCTGGAAGCCCAGGGAGGTGTCTCTGAGATCCCTCATGAGCAAGAGCCCACGACAGGCCTGAGAGGGCTGAGCCCGGTGCCAACTCCTCAGGGCCTCGGGGGGCACAGCAGGAGGGGCCACCCCTCCCCCTGACGGTCCTTGAGGGTGGCTCAGTGGTTGCTATGGCCTTTATTTAAGTCAGTCCTGGGAGACTGGGCTGTCTTCAGCAGCACCCTACCCAGGTTGTCTGGGGAAACTGAGGCTCAGTAGTCACCTTCCTGTGGGAGGACGCGAATGGGTGAGAGCCAGTGTGCCAAGTTACCAGGCGGTCACCCCCTCGGTGGTATGTGAGTGACAGCACAGGGGAGGGCAGCAGGCTGAAGATGGAGAAGCACCTGGCAGATGGATAAGGAGAGCTGCATCCCGGGGAGGAGGATGTGAATGCGGGAAGGAATGAATGAGAGAATGAGTGAAGCTGGGCAGCCATCAAGGTCAAGGAGACAGAAGGAGCTAGGGCTGGGCTTGGGCCAGGGCACAGGGCTGCCCTGCATGGCCAGGGTGGCCTAGGAAAGGGGAGGGGACAGGCAGGTCCAGCGAGGCACAGGTGAGAGCACAGGACAGCACGGCCCGGTCTGCCCGCACCCAGGGCCTCCTCCAAGCCTGTCCGCTCACAGCAGAAGGTGACCGTGGGGAGGGGCAGAGGCTATGGGTCCAGGACACCCGCACTGTGCACTCGTTCACCCAGCTGGAGGCAGGGCCTGGAGAATTTCCTCAGGAAGGAAAGAGCCGGCCCTTCAGAAGAGCTAACATGGGCTCCAGCGGCCCCAGACACGAGCCCAACCGCACAGTCGTGGCCGACTCCACCGGCTGGTCCCAGGTGCCCGCGCTGCCTTTAAGCCCATGCACCGCCTGCGGAAGCACTGCTGCCCTCCCGCCGCACTGAGGGGGAGCCCGAGGGCGAGGACTCAGCCCTGGCCCAAGGCACAGCTATAAGTGACCGGTCCAGGAGCTGGGCCTCTGGTCCCTGGATGCTGCAGTTGTCACCAAATGCTTCCATTTCCAGGTGACTGAGCAAGTCACGGAACTACCCGCGCCTCGCTTTCTCCACAGCCACAGGGAGGACCAGGGCCCGTCAGGGACCCGGCCTGCGCTCGCCTTTTAACAGTCACTTTGCCCCTTCCAGCCAGGCAGTGGACCCGCGCTGACCTTCCTCAGGGCCCAGCACTGAGACCGTGGCCCTGAGCCCCTGCAGCCCCACTGGGCAGGAGCTCAGGAGAACGGGGCCCTGGGAAGGGTAAGGAGCGGGCAGGCCTGGGAACACAGGTCCACTTCATCCTCCTGCCCAGCCAGCTGGAGCCTGCCCGTACCCTGGGGACCCATCGGGAACTTGGGGTTTTCATGCATCTGATTAGCATAAATTAGCAGCTGCCAGCAGGAAGAGGAATGCACCCTTCCCAGCGCCTGGTCTTGTTTTTGGAAACCTTATCAAGTCCCGCTGAAGTCTCGCCTTGTTCCCTGGCACTGGACGGAGGGCTGGTGTTTATGTACCCAACAGAGGCCCACCCGGCCCCTGGTGAGCCCACGGCCATGGGCCCCAGCCGCAGCTCCAAGGATAACATGGAAGGCGCACAGGGTGGGGGAGCCCAGAGCCGGGCTCCGGCCCCTCACACCCCTCACGCGGGCTCCTCACACTGAGAGGCCTCTGTCCGGGTGATGGGGAGCAGGGAACGGACCGAACGCTCCTCTCCAGGTTCCCGGGGGAGCCTTGCGTCTGAGGCTGACGGCACCCACAGAGGCTTCTAACTGGGCTGCCCTGCCCTGCAGCTTGGGGGTAAAGCTGGTCTGCCCTGATTCCCAAGGGAGAAACCACCACCCCACAGGTCCGCTACGCCAGCCCCAGGTCGGGTCCCTCCCTGCCATCAAGGACCTCAGGGGGACAGAGGACAGGAATCGCCTTCACCCGCCAGTCAGCACTACCTCCCTCAGGGACCAACCACGGAGTCCAGAGCAGGGAACCCAGTTAGAGAACCAGACAAGCTCAGATCCCGGCTGCACAGCTCACCGGCCTCAGACTTCTCACCTGTCAAGTGGTTGTGAACATTGAATGGTGAGGACAGTACGGTGCTCAGAACGGTGCTGCTACCTTACTGGTTAGCGGACACCGCCCTAGCCCTCTCCAGCCTATCGAGATGGCTTGTCTCCAATTGGCCACAGCGATTGGCCCAGAAATAGACAAAACCAGCCAATCAGGCTTTTCCCCTGGGATTTTTGTCCTGAGCTATTGGTGGAGGAGCCCTCTCTTCCCCTAGGGTGCCTGAGCTGATGATGCCTGTGGCCCTGCCTTCCTGTCCTCATCCACGGTCCTCAGCCCTTCTGTGGTGGGACAAAGTGAGGCCACCACCCAGAGACACAAAGCCAAGAGAGTTGACAGGTAGACTGAGAAGCCAAGGGAAAACAAAGCCTGATGGCGGAAATAATGGATAGGGAAGCTTCGGCCATCGCTGCCATTCCGGATGCCAACTGTGCTCTCCAGCTGCCCATGCAATGAGCTAGGACAGTCCTGTCGTTGTTAAAATCCCGAGTGAGCAAACGGAGGCTCAGGGAAGTTCAGAGAGGCAGAGTGACCTGCCCACAGCAGGTCTGGCCTGACCTTGGACACCAGGTCCCTTGTCCCCCCGCCCCGCTGGGACCCACATCCACCCTCACCATGGATGGTGACCCAAAGAGGAGAGGTCCTGGCCCTGCCACTTTCTGGCTGTGTGGCTCTAGAGCCAGCAGTTCTGCTCTCTGGTTCCAGTTTCCTCAACTGTAAAATGGGGGTGATATTGCTTATTTTATGTTGACATATAATAAAGCCCCGCAGTGAAAGCACTCAGCACACACAGAGCACCTAGAAAACATCCACTTTTCCAGTCCCTAAAATAAGCATCCTTCATCTCCACCCTCTAGGAGGGGTCGGCTGACTTCAAGTCCCCTCAGGGACAGCAATGGCAACCCCCAGTTTAGAGATGAGGAAACCGAGGCTCAAAGTGGTTCAGCAACATGTCCCGGGTCACACAGGTGGCTGGCCAGTGGGACCTCACAAACTTCAATCGAGTGGTCCAGAGTTCCTACCCCAGAGTTCTTAACAGTCAGAGGCCGGCCAGCCGGGAGAGCTGAGTCGGGTAAAGGTGTGGGTCTGACCTGCAGAGTTAGAGCCCTGAGCACCTGTGCTGCTGGTCCAGCCCGGCTCAGCCCTCCACACTTCCTGCTGGCCCCGCCCAGACGTTGAGTCTTGTGCCAAAAGCTCCCCCTGCTGGCTGTGCAGGAAAACCCATCTCAGGCCCAGGATTTGTACTGGGATGGGACCACAGGTTTCATGTGACTTTAGGCAACTGTTTTTACCTCTTTGAACTTGGGAATAATTATAGTATCATAAGTGAAATAATGCAAAGTGCCTGGCATAACGCCCAGTCCTGTGGTGTTCTCCAATGTGACTGCATGAGTCCCCAGAGGAAAGGCTGGTCAAAACCCAGATTGTGGGCCCCAGAGTTTCCAATTTAGTCAGTCTCTGGGAGGGCCTGAGAGTATACAAGTTCTAACAAGTTTCCAGATCAATAAGCAAATGAACGGGTGTCTAACTTCAGTAGTAATTGGAGAAACACAAATTTAAAAGCACAACGAAGCCGGATATGGTGCCACACGGCTGTCATCCCAGCACTTTGGATGCTGAAGCAGGAGGATTGCCATGAGTTCGAGGCCAGCCTGGGCTATGTAGTGAGCTCCTGTCTCAAACAAACAAACAAAAAATCTCAAAAGACAATGAGATGTTGGGCCGGAGATTTAGCTCAGTGGTTCCGGCACCTGCCTCGTAAGCGCAAAGTCCTGAGTTCGATCCCTGGAAACCACATACAATGCTGGGCATGGAGACTCACGCCCACCAGCAATCAATACCACATACCACAATGCCGGGCGTGGTGGCTCACGCCTGTAATCCCAGCACTCGGGAGGCAGAGACAGGAGGATTGCCGAGTTCAAGGGTTGCCTAGGTTACATTGTGAGCTCAGGGCCAGCCTGAACTACAAAGCGAGACCCTGTCTCAAAAAAAAAAAAAAAAGACAATGAGATGCCACTTCATATACACTAGGGTGGCAGATATAGATAGACAGATGGATAGGTATTTTTAAGGAAGCTAAAAACTAAATGTTGGTGAGGCTGTAGAGAAATTGGAAGCCCTGTGCCCTGCTCACAGGACTGCAAAATAGTAAGCCCATGAGGGAAGCATATGGAGTTCCTTCAGAAATCAAACATAAAAGTGCCAGATGATCCAGTAGTCTTACTTCTGAGGATGTACCCAGCAGAACTGAAGGCAGGTACTTGAACTGACACACAGCAGCATTATTCACAACAGCCCCAAAGGCAGAAGCAACTCAAACGTTCATCAAGGGATGGAAAGGTCAGAAGAATGTGGCATAGACATACAGAAAATATTATCTGGCCTTAAAATGAAGGAAATTCTAACACACACTTCAATATAGTTTTTTAGGATTTTTTTTTTTTTAGACAAGGTCTCTCTTTGTAATTCATCCTGGTCTTGAACTCATACCGATCCTCCTGCCTCAGCCTCCCAAGGGCTGGGACTAAAGGCGTGGGCCACCATGCCAGCCTATACTTGAGTCATGCAGATGTTATGCTATGTAAAACAAGCCAGACACCAACGGACAAACATTGCATCATTCTACTTATCTGAGGTCCCTCCGGCAGTCAGATTCATAAAGACAGAAGTTGGGTGACAGCTGCAGGAGCGAGAGGGAGAGGAGAGTCACTATTTGATGGGGACAGAGCTTGGATTGGGAAGATGACAAGTTCGGAGATAGCCGGTGGTGACAGTTTCCCAACACACTGAATATACTTACTACGGCTGAACCAGGCGGAGAAGACAAAATGGTAATTTTACGTTTGCACGTGTTGCCATGACTTCAAATGAAAATAAGCTTTAAGACTTGCAGGATGGGACTGGAGATTTAGCTCAGTGGTTCCTGCGCCTACCTCGCAAGCCGCAAGGTCCTGAGTTCGATCCCAGTAACCACATACAATGCTGAGCATGGAGACTCACGCCCACCAGCCATCAATACCACATACCACAGTGCCGGGCGTGGTGGCTCACGCCTGTAATCCCAGCACTCGGGAGGCAGAGACAGGAGGATTGCTGAGTTCGAGGCTTGCCTGGGCTACATAGTGAGCTCAGGGCCAGCCTGAACTACAAAGCAAGATCCTGTCTCAAAAAAAAAAAAGACTTGCAGGATGGGCCTTGCTCCAAAGAAGGGAAAGATGCTGGGTAGGTCCAGCCTGGGGGCCCCGAGTCCCCAGAGAAAGCCAGGGGGGCGGGCGGAGGTCAGGGAGGCAGCAGTACCCATCACTGGGGCTCCCGACACTCAGCCCACTCTCCCATGAAGTGGGCGCGATGCCTGTCAGCTCGCAGAGACAAGCACTCACACCCGCTCTCCAGGCAGCGAATCTGCAAAGCAAGGGGGAAAAAACCCAGCTGGGGGCCTGGGTTTCTCTGAGGACAGATGTTGGTGGCAGATTTGCATTTGGGGGCCATCACGAGTCCCAGGAAATAGAGCAGCCTAGCCTCCACCCACTCCCAAAAAGGAAGGAAAACTGCCTTCCCTCCCCCTCCACCCTCACCCCAGTGCTCCCCACCATCACCCAGCGGCAGAAAACTCAGCCATGGAACCTGGACGGAGCAACGTGGCCGTGTTCCAGAGAAGCCACCAGGGGGCGTTCTGAACCCAGGAACCAGCGCATGTGCTGCTCCAGCTGAGAGAACAGCCAGAGCAAGCGTCCCAGGGCACCTTCCTGGGCAGGGCCTCCGAGGTCCTGATGAAAGCTGCTCATGGTCAGAATGCAGGACGCCCTGGATCGTGCCTTTGCCACGACGGAGATGTCCCAATTCAAAGAGACGTAGAATCAGACACCGATCACAGACCTGAGGCCCCTCAAAGCCCCGCGAGACCCCCCGAGATAGCTGCCCATCACAGCAGAGCCAAGCATAGCAGGGACAGCTGCCTGAGGGCCCACAGGTCCCCAGCACACCCACACCTTCTTCTTTCCAGGTCTCCAGAGTGCTCAGCCTGGTTGGAGAGGAAGGCCCAAGCAAAATGGAGCTATGTCGTAGCACTCCCGCACTTACAGGGAAACTGAGGCACAGCAACATGAAGAACCAGGGGTTGTCTTCATTTCCCCTGAACAGGTTAAGTCCCAAGGGTGGGACCAGGGAGCCCTTTGCTCCTCCAGGAAGCACATCAGGGGACAAGAATTGACCAGGCCACCGGTCACGGCCCGAAGGCCAGCAGGGAGCCCCAGCTGGGGGCGCACAAGAGCAGGAAGCAGGAAGGGAAACAAAGGCACTTGGCCTCGCGGACAGGTTTTGCAGGAGGCACTGTGCCAGCGCCGGGTTCGAGCCCCGTGACAGAACGGTCCTCCAGGGAGACCAGTCCCGTGCAGAGCGAGGACGGGGGTCGCTCTGGGCCCAGCGGTGCTCAGCTGCGGACTGGCTGTGTGACCTGGGCAGCCCCTACCCGTCCATCACAGCGGCACCTGCAGCGCAGAGCCTTGAGTGACCCTCGAGTCACGAGACCCCGGGACACTGCAGGGGCCGCAGAGGGTCTCCTCAGGTCCAGCCCCGCCCAGCCCTTGGCCCTGACCTTGGGCGGCTTCGTGCCCTGCACAGGTCAGCAGCCTTCTCTCCTGGGGCCTGAAGAGCCGAGTTGCCAAGAGCTAAGAGTGTCCCTGAGGGACAGCAAGTGAGACTGGCTGGCCCAGGGCTGTGCTGAGCAAGGGGACAGAGTAGGACAGCCACCTCCAGCTCACTAGCACCAACGGCATCATGGGAAGGCGTGTGCACAGCCCAGGGCTCTGTGGTCTTTGGCCCTGGGAAGGTCGCACAAGCTGGGCAGACCCTCAGCCCCTCACTCCCTCGTCACTTCTGGGCCCCACGAGGGCCTGCAGTGGGCACCTGGGACAACCCGGACGTCCCCACTGTCTCCAGCTTCCACCGGCAGAGTGGTGAGGGCCCCACGCAGCCGGCTGAGAGCAGAGGCAGCGGGCAGAGGCTATGACTGGCTGGGGCCGGAGTCCCCGAGAGAAGGGGCAGCAGGAAGGACCAGCAGGCTACTCAGATCAAAGGCTGCCGGAGCCCCTCTCAGGGGCCAGAGGGCATTTTTAAAAAAAAATAACTAAATAAAGCACTCAAAGTCTTCTAGCAGCTTCAGTCTGCTTCCCAGACCGACAGTGCCCGGGGCAGCCCTTCTTCTCCCCTCCCCCTCCCTCGAGAACTTTCCTCCAAGATGGCCGCTTCCCTGGTCCCCTCCTGCCCCCTGCTGCTACCCTCTGACCACCTCTCACATCTCCGGCTCTTCCCTGTAACCACCAGGGACGGGAACATTCCAGAATATTCCAGGATTTCCTCCACCTTGAGCTTTTGCATGTGCCGTGCCCCTTGCTTGGACACCTTCCTTCAGATCTTTGCAGCGCACACCCTCCTCTCCTCTGGGCCTTCTCCAAAATGCCACCTTGTGGAAGAAACCCTCCCTGACCGCCAGCACTCCCGTCTCTTCCTGCTCACCTGCACACCGCTAACCTCTCCTCTGGCTGCCGCCCTGCAAGGATTAGGCACCAAGCAGTGAGGCTTTGCCTTCTTCGGCACCCTGCACACAGTAGGGCTCCAGAAATCACTGCCAGGCGAGTGGCTGACAAGCCTGGGCTGAATGCTGCGGAAGGGAAGCGCGAGGCTTCTAGAGGGTGGAGAGCCGTCCCATGCAGCAGGATCGCGGCAAGAGCTGCGGTGTGTGGGGAAGGAAGTGAGCCTGAGGCGAGCGGCTGAAGGTCATTCAGTCAGTCGATATCCCAGCAGCCCTGCGCGAAGCCTGGCCTCTGCCCTTGTGACCAGGGCACCCATCCATCAGCGTTAAGAGACGAGACTTAATCCTGAAGGTGCTAGGGAGCCACTGACAGACACGGAGTAGGAGCAGCACATGTCAGTGCTGGTCACTATGGAGGCCGCATGTGGCCCTGGGCCCCGCTCTGCCCCCGGGGGTCCTGTTTCACCACTGCCTCCACACCAGGCAGCCCTTTGGAGGTCTCAAGAAAGTGCGTCCCTGAGTCCCCACAGGAGACAGCCTGTCCGTCTGTGACCTGCTGTGCGCACGTCCCACTGCCCAGATGGGGCGCAGGAGCCTTCTAAACTTGAAGAATCTCAGAGAATCTCAGCTACTCGTTTTCAGGTGGGGCACTGCGATTTGCAGAAGGGACTCATTCAAGGTCATCCTGTGTACCATTTTCAGGGACTTTTGGGACAAGCGCCCAACTCAAGCAGACTTGTCTTAAAAGAAGAAGGATTTGCCTCGCATAACCGGGACAATGAGGGGGGTAAGCCTCAGGCACAGCTGGATCCAGGCTTTGCACGGTGGCTGCCTCAGCTTGGGACAGAAGCCGCCTCTGAACAACGGCACGGCCGGTGGCCTACAGAAATCTCAAAGGCGACCCCCGGGTTTAACACGCCCGGCCCCAGATGGGGATGGGAGGAGCTGTGCCAGCCCACGTGCCACCCCAGCACCGAGAAAGGGACAGGCGCAGCCCCAAGGGAAAAGCAGTGCTGATCTGAGGAAAGGAACCCCAGACACTCAGCACCGGACCCCAGACTGAGCCCAGCCACCTCACTCCGAGCTCAGCCACCTCCCGGTTTCCCAAAGCACCTCGGCGTGGAGGACGGCCTGGGCCAAGGCAGGGCGGGTGTAGGATCAGGGACAGTCGCCTAGGCAAGAGGCAACGGGCCCCCAGCAGGGGCTCATCAGTCCCCCTCTCACCCCCTTCACTGCCTCGTCTTGCTGAGGGAAACATCTGTCACTTCTCCGAGATGAAGAGCACAACACCATTATTAATGTGTTTTTAAGTGGTGTTTCGAATCTACTTCATTTTAAATAAAGCGACATAGATCTTGGCCGACTTATTTAGCCCCCAGAGGCCTGGCACCACATGGCTGCTGCTAAACAGTGTGACATCAGGGCCTCCTCTGCCCCCACCCCACCCCAGGCATGTCGCTGTGGCCTGATGAACAGGAGACCACGACCCCGGTGAGACAAAGCTCATGAGAAGAGAAAAGCTCGTGAGAGAAGGGAGCGATTTCATCTAGCACTGCTGCAAGCATTGATACCGTTTGGCTGGGAAGTCATTTAGCAGAGTGTCCTTGTGGCCTGAAGAGGTCTGTATTCTTTGGCCTCTTCATCTCATCTGTAGGAGACTTCGGAGAGACAAAACCAGAAATGTGCAAAAGGTTTTGGGTACCAAAGATGTTCATCAGGGCATTGTTTACAATACAGAAATGCTGGAGATAAACGTCCACCCAGAGGAGAATGATAGGCTGACCGAGTAGGGCGTGTCGGCTGCACAGTGGTACATTCTGTACCTGCTCGAACATGACGCCTGCAATGTTTTCTGTCTTAAGATCATGTGATTAAGAAAAATAAATAAAGCAGATACTTTCGGAAATTCAAACCAAAAAGAAATTACTTTAAGCATCTGAGGAATTCCCCGGAATTCAACAGCCACAAGCACAGAACCGATCCTGGCTTCCGGTGCCATCTATGCACCCTAATCCCAGCTTCTATCTGATGGAACTTTTCTCTCTGCAGACCAGCCTGTCTGCTCCATGCAAGAGCTGACCTCCCATTCCACTGTGATTTGATTCTTCTGTTGGAAGAAAATGAGAGAAGCAGGAAAGGAAGAAGGAGAAAGAAAAGAATTACTAGAAAGGACAGTTTAATAGGCTCAGCTGGAGTCAGGTGACTCCCCTGGTTCAACCAGCTAAACTAGAGCTAAGGGCTACCCATAATGCACCAGGCTCCCTCGGAAGAAGTGACTGGTACCTGAGATTTTAGAACACAGTCACAGGGAGCATTAGTTACCTGTTGCCGTGTAGCAAATTGGACTCATATTTCTTGGTTTAAAATGGCACTTACTGTCTTGCTTAGTTTCTGAAGATTGAAATTGACCTGTTTCTCGGGCTAGCTTTGCAAATGGTCTGCCACACGAGGCCAGTCAGAAAGTTAGCCAGGGGCTCAGTCTCCTCCAGGCCTCTTCCACTCTCTGGCTGGCTCCCTCACATGGCTATTGGCGAGAGGGCGCAGCCTCTGCCAGCCGTTAGCGGAGACTTTGAACGTTCCTCCCCACATGAGCCTCACTAAAAAGCTGTTCAGAAAGAAGCAGCCAGGTACTTAAGGATGGACTGGCCAGATCTGAGACCTGGACACACGGAGCGTGTGAGGTGTCCGGTACAACCACAGGTCACAAGATGGCAGTTGCGCAAGGAGCCTTTGCCTCCGCTGGGTCAGACACAGGCCAGACTAGAAGCAGCACCTAGGGACCATCAGAGAAGGGGGAGGTGGCACCGCGCCCAGGGTGGAGACAAGGGTTCGGCGCACACCTTGACACCCGCTTTCTGCGCCTGCTCCTGCCCAGGTTATCTCAGAACCGGCTGGGGCTGCGGTTAGCAGCACTGAGTGTGGGGCAGAGACAGGACCATCCGGGCAGCTGCCCGCTCCGGTTCCAGAGCACACAAGGGCAAAGGCTGCTAAGGGGACTTTCAGTGCCACAGAACTCAGAAAAGACAGTGCCAAGAAGAACCCTCATTAGGAAACGGTCCAAACCCCACTACTCGACCAGCCAGACTGAGTTCCCTGTGCCCTTAGGAAATTCACTCCGTAACAACAGAAAGTCCTTCCTGAAATCTTGCGCAAAAATCTGCCTCCCCTGGGCCCGTGTGACTGACCCTTGTTCTGCCTGCTGGTGTCTCCTGAATCCAGTCAGCACCCGGGCAGCGAGGCCTTTCACTGCTCAGGCCAACCTCTCCCCACACAGCTTGGGCCGCCAGAAACCATGTGCTCTTCCAAAGCGCGGTACGAGCCGTTCCGAGGGACACTGAACCCTGAGATGGAGTCAGACTCAGAAGACTAACCAGACCCGAGTTCGGGGAGGACATAGAGGAAGTAGAACTGAGTAGTGCTGTGAGGCTGTAAAATGATACCATCAGGGATGTGGGGGTGTAGCTCAGTGGCGCCACACCTGCCTGGCAAGAACAAGGTCTTGAGTTCAACCCCCAGTACCACCAAAAAAAAAAAAAGAAAAGAAACAATCTGCACATCCCAGCCCTCCCATGGCTAGGTATTTACTCAAAAGAAATGGAGGCTTGGGCCAGAGATTTCGCTCAGTGGTTCTGGCATCTGCCTCGCAAGCACAAGGTCCTGAGTTTGAGCCCCAGTACCACAAACCACAGTGCCGGGCGTGGTGGCTCATGCCTGTCATCCCAGCACTAGGGAGGCAGAGGCAGGAGGATGGCTGAATTCGAGGCTAGCCTGGGCTATAGTGAGTTCAACCTGAACTACAAAGCGAGACCCTGTCTCCAAAAGGAACTAAAAAGAGAGAGAGAGAGAGAGAGATCAGTGTTTGCCTGGGAACAATAGCGGAAGACGAGTGGCCGTAGGGAATGAGAAAACCTGGGAGAGGATGGCAATGCGGGACATACTGGTTGTGGGGACTTTTGCCCGTGTGTATGTCTGTCTGTCCCAACTCACCAGGTCAGTTACCTGGAACACGATTGCATTGTACGGTACCCACTAAATACGTACCGGGGTCTGAGTTGGTTCTCAGAAGCTCTAGCCTACAGTCCTATTTGAAGGCTGTGACAAACCCAGGCCAAGCCACAGGCCCCCTGGCCCCTGGGTCTGCTCGGATGACCCGCTCCCCATTAGCACATGGACGGGCTGGGCCGGTGCTGGACCCTGTTCATTTCTGACTCCGGCAGCTTTCTTCAGCACTGACCAACGCCATCAGCGAGAGAACCAGGCCTGCAGCCCGGGCTCCTCTGCCCCCCAGGCCAGTCGTCTTCCCCATAGTGCGAGAAGAAATAGAAACCGAGGCTTGTGGGGTGCTCTGTGGTTCTCCAAGCCGCTTGACATCTGTAATCTCATTTCCTGCATTAATCCCATTTAACACAGCTGAGTGTGCAAAGGGAGGACCAGGCTGGAAGAATACACGCTTGCTTATTGGTGCCAAGATGGCTTGGGGCCCAGGCCAGGCCAATTGTGAAGCATCTTGACTAATCTTTCAGCCTTAGGCATTCTGGGCTTTGGAGTCAAAGCAGATCTGGGCTGAAATCCAGCTG